>JAJEJH010000345.1:498993-560497 GCA_026122585.1 Anacardium occidentale | reverse complement strand
CATTTGTTGGTATCAGAGCAAAAGTTATAAGTGTGTGGTGCTTTTTCTCTCCTTCGCAGCCGTCGTCCAGACCCTCCTCACAGCATAGTCAGGTATTTATTTTCCAGATTGATTGTGTTATGTGATTTTAACCCCTTGTTTGCTAGTGATGCTATAGATAGTGAAACATATGTCCCTAAATATCTAGACGAGACAGATAGTAGTTCACCCGCCCGTCCCATGAGTGTTAGTGATAGGCGGTGACCTCAGACTACCTCCCATGTGTCGATGAGACCTGATCAGTTGAGAGATATGATTGGGGATGTTGTCAGAGAGAGCCTTCAGCAGGCTAGAGTGGGTGTTGTTCAGGAGCCAGACAGAGTTACTCCTCCTCAGTTTGAGAGTCTTCAGATTTCGAGGAGAAGACATTCCCAGTCACAGCATCAGTCGCATCCGTAGTATCAGCGACAGTATCAGTATCAGTCGCAGCCTCAGTCAGTTAGAGAGAGGCATCAGTATCCAGCTGGTTATGTAGATTCCAATCAGAGTATGAGTACAGATACAATGGGTACTAGTTCTTTAGGTAGACTTCATCCGATCTACCATCTACCAGGGTCGTATCAGCCAGTCAAATTCAGTGGATCCAGAGATCCAGCAGTGGCAGAGGACTGGATAGAGTCAGTAGAGAGTGTTATGGGACTCTACACGTTATCAGAGAGAGAGAAAGTTAGATATGCAGTATTCCATCTTAAGGGTGATGCTAAAGTTTGGTGGAGTCTAACCAAGGCTTCTATCAGCGAGGAGCAGATGACATGGGCGAGATTCAGACAGCTTTTTGATGCAGAGTACAGGAGTATGGAGGTGTTGTATGCCAAGGCCCAGGAGTTTATTGATTTGGCTCAAGGGTCGAGTTCAGTTAAAGAATATGCTACCAGGTTCAACGCATTAGCGAGATTTATCCCGAGTTTGGCAGGGACAGAGTTGGGCCGAGTTCAGAAATTTATCCATGGGTTGCATCCTACAATTTATAAGGATGTGATGACAGGACCAGAGCCTCCCCAGAGATTCAGTGATGCATTGGGGAGAGCACTCAGATCCAAGGCCAGTTTACAGAAGATGGGTGTTATGAGCAGTGTATTTGAGAGAGTTCAGAGGTCAGATGACAGAGATAGGGGCAAGAGGCCGATGTCAGCCAAGAGATCTGTCCGCGGTTTTCAGAGTCAGAGGCAGAGAGTTACACCCCAGCCACTACAGTGTACCAGATGTGGTAGGCGCCATTTAGGGGAGTGTATGGCAGGTCAGATAGTATGTTATTGGTGGCATCAGCCAGGGCACATGATGACAGCGTGTCCATCTAGACTTGGAGCTGGTGGTGAGCCGGGTCGAGATAGAGCTGGTCAGTTCAGAGGCCGAGGTGGTCCACCCAGAGGTGGAGATAGAGTAGAGAGAGGTAGAGCAGACTTTCTCAGAGCTGGTGGTAGAGCACCGGAGGGAGGTGTTGGTCTTTCCGGAGTTGGCAGAGGCAGAGCCAGAGTGTATGCAGTCCGCCAGGAGCAGGCAGAGGCCATTCCCCATGCAGTTACCGGTCAGTTACTTTATTTTGGTACTCCTTTATTTGTGCTTGTTGATTGTGGAGCCACATACAGTTTTGTATCATGGAGTGTAGTGGAGAGATTAGGGGTTGACCCTAGTATGGTCAGTAGGAATCCATGTGGAGATGCCAGATGGGGGATTTGTGTTGAGTGATAGAGTTCTCCTAGATCAGGAGATAGAGGTTATGGGTAGGTAGATGTTGATTGATTTGATTCTACTGGAGTTAGCAGATTTTGATATGATATTGGGGATGGATTTTCTAGGTAGATATGGTGCAGAGATAGATTGTGGAAGGAAGAAAGTGAGATTCCACATAGGCCATGATCAGTTTGTGTTTGGTGAGGGCAGAGTTGACAGTCTAATGATCTCCAGTATTCAGGTGAGCAGATTATTGAGACAGGGTTGTGTCGGATACTTGGCCAATGTTGTTTGCAGCAGTTCAGTGGGTCCGAGTATCGAGGAAGTGCCAGTGGTCAGAGAGTTTCCTGATGTGTTTCCAGATGAGTTGCCAAGGTTACCTCCAGACAGAGAGTTAGAGTTTAGTGTTGAGCTTCTTCCAGGTACGACTCCAATCTCTAAGGCTCCGTACCGAATGGCTCCAGCTGAGCTTCAAGAGTTAAAGAAACAGCTTCAGGAGTTAAAGAAACAGCTTCAGGAGTTGACAGATAAGAGGTTTATCAGGCCCAGTTGTTCACCTTGGGGAGCTCCGATTCTATTTGTTAAGAAGAAAGATGGGTCGATGAGGATGTGTATCGACTATCGAGAGTTGAACAGAGTGACAGTGAAGAACAAGTATCCCCTGTCGAGGATAGATGATTTGTTTGATCAGTTGAGAGGGGCAACAGTATTTTCGAAGATTGATTTGAGATCTGGGTATTATCAGGTCAGAGTAGCAGACAGGGATGTTCCCAATACAGCTTTCAGGACCAGATATGGGCATTATGAGTTCGTGGTCATGCCATTTGGGTTGACTAATGCCCCAACGATTTTTATGGATCTGATGAACCAGGTGTTTCATGATTGCTTAGACCGGTTCGTGGTGGTTTTCATTGATGACATTCTGGTGTATTTCAGGAGTGTGGCAGAGCATGAGGAGCATCTCAGATATGTGCTTCAGAGATTGAGAGACAGACAGCTGTTTGCCAAGTTTTCCAAGTGTGAGTTCTGGCTTGATAGAGTTGCTTTTCTAGGTCACGTGGTCTCAGCAGATGGCATTTCAGTGGACCCCAGTAAGGTAGAGACAGTTTTGAGTTGGCCGAGGCCGAAGACAGTGAAGGAAGTCAGAAGCTTCCTTGGGTTGACAGGTTATTACAGGAGATTCATTGAGGGATTCTCTAGCCTAGTGAGGCCTCTCACTGCCTTGACTAGGAAAGAGGTTCCATTTGTGTGGACAGATGATTGCGAGACACGATTCCAGGAGCTTAAGCAGAGATTGACTAGTGCTCCAGTTTTGGCGCTACCTTAGGAGGGAGTTGAGTTTGACATTTATACAGATACGTCCCATCAGGGGATTGGGGCAGTGTTGATGCAGAGCGGTAGGGTCATTGCCTATGCCTCCAGACAGTTGAGAGATCATGAGTTGAGATACCCTACTCACGATTTGGAGTTAGCTGCAGTCGTATTTGCTTTGAAGATTTGGAGACATTATCTTTATGGGGTCAAGTGCAGCATATATTCAGACCATAAAAGTCTGAAGTATTTCTTCACCCAGAGAAAGCTTATTATGAGACAGAGGGGATGACTAGAGTTGGTGAAGGATTATGACTGTGACATCAGATATCATCCAGGGAGAGCCAATGTTGTGGCAGATGCATTGAGTAGACGTGTAACCTTATCCAGCCTTTCAGTTCAGAGAGAGCTGCAGTATGAGATTGCTAGAGAGCAGATTGAGATAGTGACTGCGGGTTTCTATAGACTTCAGATCAGATCTTCTCTGTATGATGAGATCAAAGACAGTCAGATGTCAGATGAGTGGACTCAGAGTATGCTTCAGAGGATGTCAGAGAGAGCAGTGCCAGACTTTGAGTTCAGAGATGAGATCTTGAGATTCAGAGACAGAGTTTGTGTGCCATATAGTTCAGAGTTGAGGCAGAAGATTTTGTCAGAGGCACACAGTACGATGTATTCAGCGCACCCAGGCAGTACAAAGATGTATCAGGATCTCAAGAAGAGTTTCTGGTGGTCAGGCATGAAGAAGGACATAGCAGACTTTGTTTCCAGATGTCTGGTATGTCAGCAGGTTAAGGCAGAGCATCAGAGACCCTCAGGTTTACTTCATCCCTTGAGTATTCCTGAATGGAAGTGGGAAGATATTTCTATGGATTTTATTTCTGGTCTTCCCAGAGTTCAGAGAGGATTTGATGGTATATGGGTGATTGTGGACAGACTGAGTAAGTCAGCTCATTTTCTGCCAATCAGACAGGGTATGTCTACTGATCAGTTGGGGAGACTGTACATCAGAGAGGTGGTCAGACTTCATGGTGTTCCCAGGACTATAGTGTCAGATAGAGACTCCAGATTTCTGTCAGCTTTCTGGAGGTCATTGCAGAGAGCTTTGGGGACCAGATTGCAGTTCAGTTCAGCTTATCATCCTCAGACAGATGGTCAGACTGAGAGAGTTAATAAGATTCTGGAGGATATGCTCAGAGCTTGTTGTATGGACTTCCAGACCGATTGGGCAGAGTTGATTCCCCTCATGGAGTTTGCTTATAATAACAGTTATCAGACGACTATTCAGATGGCTCCATTTGAGGCGTTATATGGTCGAAAGTGTAGATCTCCTCTTCATTGGGATGAGATTGGAGAGAGAGACTATCTGGAGACAGTTGTGGGCCCAGAGATTGTTCAGGGCACGATTGAACAGATCAGGATCATCCGGCAGAGGATGAAACAGGCCTAGGATCGACAGAAGAGCTATGCAGACCTGAGACGCAGAGAGATTGAGTTTGCAGTAGGTGACAGAGTGTTTTCGAGAGTTGCTCCGTACAGACACGTTCTTAGATTTGGCAGAAAGGGGAAGTTGACCCTTAGATTCATTGGTCCCTATGAGATACTTGAGAGAGTGGGGACAATTGCCTACAGATTGGCTTTACCAGCTAGCATGGACAGGATTCATAATGTCTTCCATGTGTCTCAGTTGAGGAAGTATGTGGGGGATCCTTCTTACGTGCTTCAGTTTTCAGAGGTTGAGTTGGCTGATGATTTGAGTTATCAAGAGCTGCCGGTGCAGATTCTGGACTATAAAGTCAAGGTTCTCAGGAACAAGCAGATTCCCCTTGTGAAGGTCTTGTGGCGCAGTCAGAGAGTGGAGGAAGCCACTTGGGAGGTAGAGTCTGAGATCAGGGATAGGTTTCCAGAGTTATTCAGGTAAATTTCGGGGTCAGAATTTTTATAAGGGGGGAGAAAATGCAGCATCCTAGATCCAGAAAACCCTTAGGGGTAGAGTTTTGGGGTTAGAAACGGGATTCAGAGAGGGATTGAGAGTCTGGATAAGTTCAGGGGTGAGTTGGTAAGTTTTTGAAGCCATGTGGCTTCCGTTTGAATCCTTTCGGAAGGATTCGATCAGGCGAGCGAGCGGGAAATAAGTGATGCTTATTTTCCCTGGTGCACAACCGTGCATCATTGGTGCACGCCCGTGCGTGGCATAGTATATAAGTGAGTCGTGAGCAATTTAGACACTTTTCTCACCCAAGTTTTCTCTTTAGCCAAAGTTTCTCTCTTCCTTGCAGCTCCTCCCATCCTTAGAGAGGAAATCCAGCAGCCGGTAGCTGCCAATCCGGTTAGAGAGCCAAGAGATTAGTGTTTGAAGCTTGTTTTCCGAAGCATGGAGAGAGGTAAGTTTTCTTCACTTCTTCTCGCGTTTTCCCAGCTTGTGTGATGAATTGTGCTGCCATGGATGAGTTCTTTATATGTTGATGAGTGCTGGAAATGCTCTTATGCCATTGCATGTTGATTTGGTTGATGGATTTTCATTCTTGAAGCATGCATGTGTGTATGTATGGCTTTAGTGAGAGAAAGAACATGTTTCCATGGTAGATCCCATGATTGATGATGCATGTTGCTTATGAAGCTTGAATTGTGTTGTTTGAGGTGTTGGAAAGGTGTTATTTATGTGAATTGGTGAATGAATATGAAATGGTATGCGTTTGAGGCAAGTTTCCAGGCGGTGCTTTGTTGAAGAACCAGACGCACGACCGTGCGCCAGTATGGCACGGCCGTGGGTCTTTGTTTTTCCAGATGCACGCCCGTGTGCACGCCCCATGCACGGCCTGATATTGCTCATGCACACCCGTGTGTCCGCATACGCACGCCCGTGCATGCGCTATAAATGAATGTTTTCCAGAAATTACAGTAGCTTGCACGACCAGGCGCACGACCAGCGCACGGTCCCGTGCGTCAGGGTGCACGCCCGTGCACGTTTCATGCACGCCCGTGCATCAGCAGATTTTCAGAAAAATGTTATTAAATGGGAAATTAAGCATACGAATTCAGAATAAAGGCTAAATGGCTTCAGATAAGCATTAGATGAGCATGTATTCAGATAATAAACTGCATGTGCATATCATGACATGACATGTAGTTTCAGAGAGGATCAGGGGATCCGAATTCAATAGTATTCAGAACCCGATGTACGGGTAAGAGTATAGGTGGAACACGAGGGGGCATCTGTGGGATTCAGCCTTCTGACACCAGTCAGAACGCTCAGCAGTATTACATATTCAGTTTCTGACACCAGTCAGAGGATTCAGCAGCATTCAGTTTACCATCTGGCACCAGTCAGATTGGGCAGTGGTTTTCAGATTCAGCTTTCTAGCCAGTAGCTAGACTGTTCAACCCACATGGCCAGGATGCCGAATCCCTGTGTTCACCAGTCTGATCAGCACAGCAGGTACCCGAGGGTACAGAGAGGTATTCAGATGCATGCATCCAGTATTTTCAGTTATCATGACATGACATACACATCATGACATGAACACATATGATAATAATGAATAAATGAGATTCAGAGGGTCAGTTTCCAGATTCCAGCAAGCGCATAAATGTATGATTAGAGCCGAGGCCCAAGTATGTTTGAATTATATAATTGTTTGTGCTTGCTTGGGTAGTGAGGGAAGTAAGAAGCGCTTACTGGGTGATCTTTATCACTCATCCCCCTCCTTCTTCCAGTTTTCAGGTGTTCGTGCTGTGGCTGAGGAGCGGTTGGATCGAGGCTGACGGAGAAGGCGCGCACACACATCCCGATCTCAGTGTTGTATCAGTTTTAGACCTGTGTGGTCGTTTTGTATATGATGATGTATTCAGATGTATCTGAACATTATGTATGTATATGTTATAGGCCAGTGGGCCCATTGTACAGAACAGATATGTATATTCAGTGATGTATATATATACTCTAGCTTCCGCATGTGTACTGAATTGTATAGTTTCAGGATGTTTACTTTATTTTCGTAGGATTCCCGTCGCGGGTACCCGTATTTTCAGATTATGAATAAAAGATCCCCAATATTATTCAACAGCAGGGGTACTCGTGGCGGCGGGTCCTACAGTTTACAACATCTTTTTGTTGCTCTGTCTTCTTCCTCACATTTGTTTTATTGCCTCAGAATTTTCTTTATATATATAAGTTAGGATGAAAGCAGTGGGATTATTTATGTTACATTATTTAATTTGGATGATTAAGATGGCATAAATACTTGCAGAAATTTAATAATATGTTGCTGGAGAGTCTAAGTCATGGCGTGACAGAGATGATGAGAGCCACCCATTTTAGCGGAGAGAACTACTATTTCCCAACCACGAAAAATCGTTAGCTATAACTGGTAAAATTCGTTGATTTTTATGATAAATAAAAAGTTTTTTTTATTATTTTAATGGTATCAAAATTAATTTCTTAGCCCTAATTTAAACACAATATATAATTTAAAACAGTTGTCAACATATATTTACCACCGACAACCTTTAATTATATTAGATTGGTTTGATTCCAATTAAAATCATGATTATCAATATTATATGATATATAATATATATTGTATGATTCGATATGAGTATAAAAACGATATATATTTTAGAATATATCAAAAATTTATAGAATAAAATATATACATTATATAATATGATGTATTTTGGTCTATATCGATAAAATTAATGATATATAAAGTAATACATATTTTTTAACTAAATTAATAGGTCAAACTCAAAACCAAGTCATTTAACTAAATCTAAATAAAACCGGTTCAATAATGGTTTTTATAATTATTTTATTTAAAAATGTATATTTTACGATATATGATTTAACTATTATAATTAGAATCTTATTAGTATAGAACAATTTAATCTTAAAATTACACTAGAAATTACACCGATTGAAATTGCATTAAATAATGTAATTTTAATGTCATTTTAGTTGAAATTAAACAACATTACTGTAATATAGACTAACACGCACTATTTTTATGCAATTTTGACTGTAATTGAGTTAATTTAGTATAAAGATAAATACTTTAGATTCTGTTTAAACTAAACAAAATATATTATCAATAAATAGATGTTTTGTTCATTAATATCTAAAATTATTTTGTCATAACTAAGATAATCAAATCAATTTTTATACGAATTTTCAATGGAACGTTTATCCGTCAGTCTCTCTCTCTCTCTCTATATATATACATATATATATAATTAAAAGAAGTTGAGAGTTTTGTTAGAAATGATAACCAAAGTTGAAAAAAAAAAGACGAACAAATGTGCCTTCAGATCTAAAACAAGGACCCATTGCTTAGAGGAGAAAAGTTGAAGCTGGGGAAGCCAAGAAAAGTATTGATGATGGTTTGATAAGACACGTGATTATTATTGCAAATAGGAGAATCTTCACCTGTTAAAAGGCTGGACCACTCGACTCCGCCCCCATTCATCCCACTCTCTGTTGATCAATATGAAGAAGAAGAAGAAGAAGAAGAAGAAGAAGAAGAAGACGCTCCCCCTCCACTTTCCGAACTGCTTTCTTAATTCTAACGTATCTATCTTCTTTAAACTCCCACTTTTAAAAATAGTAACCTTTTTTTTAGTAATATTGTATATGGTAGAGGGTCTGCAGGGAGTATTTTGTTGGCATAGGTGCTAGTGCTGGTGCTGGTGCTGGTGCTGGTGCTTGTGCTTGGACTAGAACCTTTGACTGACCCTAATTTCTACAAAAATGGAGATGGCCAGGACCATTAGCTTTGACTGTAGATGATGTTCCACTGGTTGGTGGGGAAAATCATGGCTCCATCACCATGATCTCTGATGGGTGCAATTGAGGCTGTTTGCGTAGTATTTTCAAACTAATTATCGTATGATATATATACATGGCCTAAGATAGTTTAGAAAAGTAGTAAATTTTGATACCCCACTTTTTTTTCCACATAATGTAGCTTTTGGGGGCAAAATCATACAATTTCACCCAGAGCATTATTTTGTTGAGGTGGGTGTCAAAGCTGATATACTTAATCATACTTCATAATTTACTTCAATTAATAAAAACTAACAAATTGAAAAAGGACAAAAGTGGCAACCGATGGCAGTTAGGCCGCCACGCAAGCATTATTTGGGCCAAATTACACAATTATGTGGGTGTAATTATCCAAATCAGCACAAACCGTGGAGAACTGCCACCATCACAACCGTGCCAACAACAGCGTCCTTGCACTGTTTTAATGGCACTCTAGGCTTCAAGAAGTGAGAGACATTTTTTTTAATTTAATTTAATTATTTATTAAAACATTTTTTTATTGTTGAACTAAAATTTCATATTTGTGTTCTATTTGTGATATTTAGTTTTCTTTTTCAAATACAATAAAACCATGTTTGCATTTTTATGTGCAATATCTTCACAATAAAACCAGGTTCTAATTCCATTTTTTGTAAAATTGATTGATTTTGGTTTTGGTTCTGGTATTATTCTCTAGAGAACTAAAACCTACTTGAAAATTAAACCCATAACCAAAACCCAAGTACCCAGTTGGGTCCAATTCTTCATAGATTATCTTTGCTTTCCATTCTTACGGTAAGAGCGAATAGATCTCAACTCAGAAAAACTTGAATCCTGACTCAATTTAAAGCTTGAATCATGAGAGAAGAAGTAAATGAAATCGAAAGTCTGAAACTTGGAAACAAAAGCCCTGCCGTTTCAGCTTGTTACTCATAAAATCCAGTATGATGGAGGGTGGTGGATTGAATAGTTTTTAGTCCAGTAGAGATTGTGTGATAGTTGGTCAAGGAAATCGTTGGACGAAACAGGTGATTCTAGTTCCATGTGTAGGGAAAATGCTGTGAAGGAGATTAAAAAGTTACATGCCCGTCACTTGAGAATTGGCATTGTCCTCAATGTCGGCCGATTCAGCTGAGTCCCAGAGTTCCCATGTAGCATCATCTAATGGCAAGTAACTCTACTGTATCAAAGCTTCCTTAACATTTTGGCTTTGTCATACAACAGTCCTCGTATCTAGGATGGCCAGAGGTGTGTGCACAGGTTGGTGATTGAAAAATTCAGACGATAGAGAAACAACAGAAGCGTTGCCTTCATGAAACGGCTTCAGAAGTGAGCAGTGGAAGACATCATGAATTCGACAGTGGGTAGACCACCTCGCAAATTTTCTCCAGCATCTCAAAAGGACCATAATGCCATAAGCTGAGCTTGTGAGATGACCTTCTTCCTACAGTAAACCGGCGGTAAGTTTGCAATTCAAGGACCTTACTGCCAACTTGGAATGACACATCCGTGCGATGTTTGCCAATATTAGTGCATTGCATCTATTGTGTTTTAATAAGATTTGCTTTCAACTAAGACAGAATTTCATCAGGGCTCCGCAAATCAGCATCCACAGTTGCTAAGATAGTAGAACCTACACAATAAGTCAAAAGAGAAGGTGATTTCCGACCAAATGTTACTTCAAATGGACGTTGTTATACAAGTCGTTGTATGGAAGGTGGTGTTGTGGTGATATTCTGCCCAACTTGGAAGCTTAGACCACTTGAATGGTTGGTCATGAACAAGACTACAGAGATATTGTTATAACCTGTTAACACATTCCGTTTGATCATCTGCTATGGTAAGCCGAGATAAATTGCAAGGTAGTACTGCACAATGACTTCCAGCACTGACTTTGGATGATAGGATCTCTATCACTAATGATGGACTGGGGCATACCATGCAACTTGCCTATGGTGTCCCAAAAAACCTGAGCAATTTATGAAGCTGAAAAGGGCGATGGTATTGGAACGAAATGAGCACCCTTAGAAAAGCAATCCACCACTACCAAAATAACAGTATGGCCACCCGCAAGAGGTAAATGGGTAATAAAATCCATCGATAAGTTTGCCCATAATAAAGTCGGACGCATAATGAGTTGTAACAAGCCATATGGGGAGTGATTATTCAGCTTACTTTTCTGACATGTCTCACAATTCTTGACAAAGAGTTTAACAGATTGACAAATGCCATTCCAAGTAAAAGAACCCGATAATCTTTGCAAGGTTCTTTGCACTCTAGTATGTCCCCCTAACAAGGATGAATAGAACTCATGCAACAACTTAGGAATTAAGGAGGAATTTGAGGGAACAAAAATTTTCCCACTACACAACAACAATCCTCAACCAATTTCCGAGTGGAAACTTCCCCTCGGTAGGTCTGCAACTTTGAAATAATTTGAGATGAAAAGTCATCTACTAGTAACTCATGTTTTAAAACCGAAAGTTCGAGGCTTGAAGGGGCTGAAAGAGATAGCAAGGTTCTCAAAAAATTATCGTCTCCAAATTCACATACAGGTGAAAGAACATCAACCGTGTGGTTTGATTTTTCGAGTTTGTAAACAATGCAATAACTACTAACCCAGTGGCTTAGATAGAACTTGTTGTCGCTCTGGTGTTTAAATACTCTGGGATAAAAGAAGATGTAGGCTCTTCTGATCAGTACAAATCTTAAATTATGAACCCAATAAATACTGAAGTCTTTTGCTACTGCTGAAGTGATGGTACATTTCTCGAATACAAGTAGACTTTGCCTACATAGTTTTAGATAGTTTCTTCCGGGACAAAAGCGATCAGATGATGAGTCTGCATAAGAACTGCACCAATACCCACCCTAGAAGCATCGACTTTTAAGACAAATTGGATGGAAATTTTTGGCAACGCTAAGCGGGTGACTTAACCATGGCTTCTTTCACTGCCTTAAAGGCATCCTCCGCATGAGCATTCTAATGAAACCCATCTCTTGTCAATAAATCAGTCAGAGGAATCGCAATTGTGGCATAGTGACGCACGAAACGCCTATAGTATCCTACCAGACCCAAGAACCCATGCACCTGTTTTCATCTAGTCAAAGTAGGCCAGCCTACAATGGCAACTATTTTGTTTGGAACCAGAGTCACACCTGAAAGGGAAATGGTATGACCCAAAAACTCAATGGAACACTTAGTTTAGCAAAAAGCTGGTGCTATCGAAATAACTAAAGGACCGATTACAAATGGGTAAGATGATCTGAAGTAGTTCGACTATAGACGAGAATATGTCAAAGAAAACCACAACAAAACGGCATAGAAGGGGCTTGAAGATATCATTCATAAGACACTGAAAGGTGGTTGGGGCATTTATCAAGCCAAAAGACATGACCACAAATTCAGAGTGGCCATGATGAGTTTGAAAAGCAGTCTGGTAACTTGAGTCGTGGGTCTAACTTAGAAAAAGTGGAGTCAACTTGTAACTCATCCAATAATTCATCAATGGTAACTAGTCTCTAATAGTCACCGCATTTGAAACACGGTAGTCCACGTAAGAACGTCAGATTCCGTCTTTTTTCTTGACTAACAGAACCAGTGAACTAAAAGCCAACCAACGCAATACAGTGATTGATTGAATGTTCAGGTGGCAGAGTAGACGGATCAGCAAAGACATCTGAAAAATTACCCAATAGAGTTTTAATGTCTGAAGGACAATCCAGCGAGTCAAGCATTCGTAGAGCACTACCGGGAGGCACCGAAGATACCCAAAAACACATAAAAGATGCTGAAAGGCCATTCAAAGGAAGCAACCTGTGAAATTGTGCATAAGAAATGGAATCCGCAAAAGAAGAATCTGATCCCCGTATAGTAATAAATTCAATCCGCCACCAAAAAGACATAGAGAGATCTGCATAATTTGTAGTCACACGACCCAACTGCACAAGCCATTAAACGCCTAACACAACGTCGGCCCCTGTAAATCGAACACAGATAAATCCAGAAAAAAAAAAAAAAAAAACTTGTGGAACCCGAATAGTAACACGTCGACAAACACCATTACAAGTTAAAATAGCTCCGTTCCCCACTTGAACCTGGTAGGGAGAAATTGCCAACACCGCCAATGACAAAAATCTAGCCATACGACTATTGATAAAGTTATGGGTACTGCCCCCATAAACTAAAATCTGAATTGGAGAATAGTTTAAATGCCCGAGGAAGCGAATTATCTTCGCGGACTGGTGACCGAAAAAAGCATGCAGACTAATTTTCGGTTCATGAAAATGTTATACTTCATCATCAGACTAGACATCGGATTTGTAACGCCACCGTCTAAATGAAGAAGGGAGGGCTTACCTTTGCAGCGATGGCCGACCGTGAATTTTTCCTGACAGAAGTAACAGATACCTTTCTCACGACAGCTTTACATCTCCTCAGGAGTAAGATGCTTTATGGGCAATTTACTCAAAGCCAAAGATAGTGGCGGCGGTCCAGGTTTGGGAGGAGAAGGACCCGGAGTTTTCTGAATTGTCGAACACTGAAATATAGGACGTACTGATCGCCCTTCTTCCAAAAAATGGTCCTCAAATAACCAAACAAGAGAAAATGCATCATGTAGATCACGTGGCCACGCGACATAAACACTTCCTAGAAAAGACATAGAAAGACCTGTAACCTTGGTTGCACATAATTCAAAAGAAGTCTGGTACTCCAAAATCGTGGTCTGCTGAGTTAATTTTGTTAGGGCGTCGACAGGATCATCATACTCATAAGGCCCAAAATGGCGTGTAATTATCGTTACAAAAGAATCCCAGTCGATTAGTTTGTCATCCTGAAATAAAGCTTGAAACCAACCACTTGCCGGAGAGTCCATGTGCATAGATGCCAGCCTGCCAGAAACAATGTATCCTCATAGGGAATGGAATTATACTGAAAATACTGTTGTAGAGCTAATAACCAATCCGTGGGGTCCCTACAAGCAAACTGCGGACAAGCCAATTTTAGAGGACGGTCGGACGGTCACCTTTGGGAGGGAAAGATGAGCCATATGGTGGAGGAGATCTGAAAACACCATCCTTTGGCGGGTCCAAAGCAGAAGGGAAAGTCGCCACAGTCGAAGAAAAATGCTCAATAACTCCTTTTTCAGATTCCTCAACCATCTACACCAAAGAGTCCCGGATATGAAGCATATGAATTGCCAAAGTCTCCTGGTGTTATTGCATAGCCTGCATCTGATTTTGCAAGTCACGTAGGTGAGTCCCTTTAGCCATGGAGAAGAGCACGACGAGAACACCAAATGTTGAGACGAGGACAAAAGAAGAACAAGGAAAAAGAAGAACCAACGAGAGGAAAAAGATCTACAGAGTAGTATTACACATCAACTAAAATTCTTATAGCATAAATTTAGGGAGGTAAAACAAGGAAATATATCACTATCCTATTGAATTTAAACGACAAGGCTTATACTCCTTCATTATTATTTAATCCCCGAAGCCACCAGGTTTGCCAATAACTCGTTAAGGTCTTGTTAAGGCAGTGTGGATCTCACTGGTGTCTTGAGCACAAGCCTCATTCAATATTCCCTCTTTCATCAGTGTTACAGATTTAGAGAAATAATTCTATACGAGTAAAAAAACCAATATTAAACACATTGAAATTTGTAAAGTGGTTTAATTTATTATTCAAAAATCTATGTTTATTATTATTATTTTTTAATACTTAAAGAAAATTTAAGAAAAAACAGTATAATATTAAAAAATATTATCCTGTTATTTCTATACAACCTGGTGAGATAAAGAGAAAAAATAAAATATTATCTTGTAAAGATAGAAGAGAATGGCTATCTCGTCATGGTTGGTTTCTACTTCATCCTATTCTTCTTTGCCATTCATCATCTATTCCTCACCAATTCGTCGCATAACCTTAAATCCCCACTGACCAACTTTCTGCAACCCTATCCTCAAGTAACCTCCCACAAACCCAATCGATCTTTTATTAATAAAATAATTACATATCAACAATCTAATTAATATGAACTTATCCATTCACATAAGTCAATTAAACAATTTAAATGATTCACAAGAAATGATCTTTGACTCTTTTCTCTACAATCTCACAATCAATCTATCTCAAGTAACCTAATTGATTGATAATATTTGATTGCTTTCAATGAGTAATATGTCGTAAATGAATTAAAAATTCGTTAAATCAATTGGCTCAACATCACTAATGTTGGAATTGAGAAATGTATGCTTTTTAGACATGTATATGTATAGCAAAACACATGAATTGATGAAATTTATGCATGTGTGAATAGCCAAGTTCATGAATGAATGAATATTCGTGAATAAAATAATAATGAACATACATGAATTAAGAGATGCATGAATGTGTTGATCATGTGCATAATAATGGCTTTACTATAAAGAGTTTGTTGAACCCTTGATGTTTTGATGATGAAAAAATAGGATTAAGATGCTAATTAATGATTAACAATGTGTTTAAAGTGCTAATCAATCCCTTGCATGAAGTAATTCATGACAAAGAAGGGAAGAAAAGATTTATTTTTGCAGGTTTTAGGTCTCGCACGACCGTGTGCTTTAGTAGCACGACCGTGCTTGACCAAACGGGTCCTCGTGTGTCCAAAACACGGGACCGTGCGCCTGACCGTGCAAGGCTCTGTGATTTTCTAGAAGAAAAGTCTCAGACCCGCACGGGCGTGCGTCATTGTGCACGACCGTGTGCATGCTCAACACGATCAATGCATTACCACCACAACCGTGCTGTCTGACCATGTGAAATCAAAGGATTCAAAAAGCCATTGGAAGCACGACCGTGTGCCGTGGAAGCACGACCGTGCGCATAACCTATGAAGAACACGGGAGATTAAGCCGTGCAAAGGAAACCATGCAACAAGTCAAAGAAAAGGAGTCAACGCACGACCGTGCTCACTCAACACGCATGTCCGTGCGTGATAACAAATGAGAAGCACTACCAAAGAGCACTTCCAGGATGTCGTGCAAGGCTGATCGTGCAAAGGCTTTCAGGCATTCATCTCACGCACGACCATGCAGAATTGACACACGACCGTGCCCTAGCATAAACTCACCCGTGTGCTGCTCGTGCGATCATCGTGCAGCCAACCCGTGTAAGCTTCTGGAATTTTTGGACAAAACTTTGAAGTATCAACGCACGACCATGCAGAATTGGCACACGACCGTGCCCTAGCATAAACTCACCCGTGTGCTGCTCGTGCGATCATCGTGCAGCCAACCCGTGCAAGCTTCTGGAATTTTTGGACAAAACTTTGAAGTATCAATGCACGACCATGCATCTAAGAAGCACGACCATGAAGGGATGAAGCACGACCGTGCGTCAAAGACACACGACCGTGCATCATTGACGCTAAGCTTTTAAGTCGACCGTTGGGAGTCAGAATGAAGCAATAAATGCAACATGCACGACCGTGCACTCGAGGAGCATGACCGTGCGCTTGAAAATTTTATTGCAGAGCTTACTTTTTCCAACTACTTCAACGGATACAAAGCTAGCAAAACGGCTCCTTGCTATTCTAGACAATGAATCAAGTATAAAAAGAGAGCCATTTGAAGTGGAGTGGGTGACTGAAATGATTTGCAAAAAGCTTTAGCCATCTTCCTCAATCTTTGAATACACTTTCTCTCTCTAAGCTTATTCATTCATATTATTGAGAGCTTTGTACTTTCCATTTGATTTTCAGCCTATTAAGAGGCAGTTTCAATCAATCTTTTATCAACATTACATATGTAAAAAGGGCGAAATTCCCTTGTGGCAAAACTATTGTATCTTCGGGTATTGAAGATAGTGAAAACTTCAATCGAGTTTGATTGAAGAAGAGGACGTAGGAGGCTTGTGTTCAAAGCTCTGAACCTCTCTAAACTTGGCTGAGCAACTTCTGAACTCTCTCTCTTTATTGCTTTTATTGTGCATTGTGTGTATTATAGTGTTAATTGTGATTATTGCTTTAGAAATTTTAAATAATCCTATTCACCCCCCCTCTAGTATTATTTCTCTATCACTTAAGGGTTTTTCAATTGGTATCAGAGTAGGGCTCTAGGAATTTAAAGAAATCTAACGATTTTTAGAGTTAAAGATCTTTTTAGAGAAATGGCTAGCACTTCCGCTCCTGTTTTCAGTGAAGGCCAATGCACTACTAGGCCACCACTGTTTTGTGGTGTTAACTATACACAATGGAAGATTAGGATGAGACTTCATATAAGATCAATAGACTATAAGCTGTGGAAAATAATTGAACAAGGAGATTTTGTTCCTCTAGATCCTAGAACTGGCTTACCTAAGGATGAAAATGATTACAATGATGAGGATGAAAAACTATTGAGTTTAAATGCCAAAGCTATTAACATTTTATTTTGTGCTTTGGATTCTACAGAATTCAATAGAGTATCGTCATGCGAATCGGCCAAGGAGGTGTGGACTATCCTTCAAACTACTCATGAAGGAACAAGTCAAGTCAAGGAATCGAAAATTGAACTTCTTTTCAGAGAATATGAGCTATTCAAGATGAAGGGGAACGAGAACATCACGGATATGTATAAAAGGTTCTCTAACCTTGTCAATGATCTTAGAGGACTCGGGAAGAAGTTCGAAAATGTGGAATTGGTAAAAAAGATTTTGAGGTTCTTGCCGGAGTCTTGGACCATGAAAGTAACCGCGATTGAGGAGTCCAAGGATTTAACAAAATTAGGAATGGATGAGTTGATCGGAAGTTTGCTCACATTTGAAATGAAAAGAAAGCCAAGGGAGGATGAGAGCAAAAATTCTAAGAGCATTGCTCTTAAGGCTGTAGAAGAGGAAGAAGAAGAATCCTCCATGGATGAGGATGATGTTAGTCTGCTGGCAAGGAAGTTTGGTAAATTCCTATCAAGGAACAGGAAGATGAAAGGGAGGAGCAATTTCAAATCCAGAGGGAAAGAAAAAGATGACAATGACAAAGAGGTGATTTGCTTCAAGTGTAAGAAGCCCGGACACATCAGACAAGATTGTCCACTGCTGAAGAAAAAGAAAAAGGAAAGTACTGAGAAGAGGTTCAAGAAGAAAGCCTTAGCTGCCACTTGGAGTGGTAGTGATGACTCAAACGACGACAGTGAGGAAGAGGAAAGGGCCAACTTGTGTTTCATGGCCAAAAGTGACTCGGAAGACGATGAGGTATGCGAATCTAATTTATTCTCATTCAATGAATTGCAAGATGCTTTTGATTCATTATTGCTAGAATTCAAGAATGTTAGCTCCAGGAACAAAGTGTTAAAAAAAGAAATGAATTGTGTAAAATTAAGTTTAGAAAAAGCTGAGAATGAAAGTAAAAAGGTTTTAGAGGAGAAAACAAATATTGAAAATGACTTGAATTTACTTAAGAAATAAAATGAAGAGTTAAAAGCTAATCTGAACAAATCAAATGAAATCCTGAAAAAATTCAAAATAGGAACTAAAAGATTAGATGAGATGCTTGCATCTCAAAGAAGTGGGCTAAATAAAGAAGGATTAGGTTATAATGGAAGTAATCCATTTGTAAACAACCATAAGATTCTAAAAAGGCCTAAATCAATTGAATTAAAGTGTAAATATTACTCTTTCCATGGACATACTATTAGGAAATGTCCAATTAAGAATGACAAACCTTATAGAATAAAAAAGGTTTGGGTTCATAAAGGGACAATCAAGATTAACCTCCCTGGACCCAAAACCATTTGGGTACCAAAAAAGACTTAAATGTATGTCTTGTGTAGGTGTGCTTGGAGGTGAAGAGAAAGAAATCAAGCAAGTGGTACTTGGACAGTGGATGTTCAAGACACATGACCGGAAACAAGGATCTCTTCACATCATTGAAAGAAAAGGATGGAGGCAGTGTCAACTTTGGAGACAATTCAAAGGGAAAAGTTGTTGGAATTGGCTCCATAGATAACTCTTCACTGTGTATTAATGATGTTTTGTATGTTGAAGGCCTCAAACATAATTTACTAAGCATTAGTCAATTATGTGATAAGGGCTTCAAAGTTTGCTTTCATGCCTTGTGTTGTGAAATTATTGACATAAGCACTAATAGTATTGCATTCATAGGACATAGGCATTCAAATGTGTATGTTATTGACTTGCATAGCATTGCATTTAATGATTTATGTCTCATGTCAACCAAGGAGGAAGACATGTGGCTATGGCATAGGAGATTAGGACATGCAAGCATTGATGTTTTGGAAAAATTGTCTAAAAAGGATTTAGTCAAAGGTTTGCCAAAACTTGTTTTTAAAAAGGATGGAATTTGTGATGCATGGGCTTTAGGAAAACAAACAAGAACATCTTTTAAAAGCAAAAATGTTGTTTCCACATCTAGACCTCTTCAACTATTACATATGGATTTATGTGGACCTTCTGGAACCTTGAGTTTAGGGGGAAAGCGGTATTGTTTTGTAATAGTTGATGACTTTTCAAGATTTACATGGGTTTTGTTACTTACTCATAAAGATGAAGCTTTTAAAATGTTTGTGCCATTCATTAGGAAATTACAAAACCAAGTAGGTTATGTAATTACTTGCATTAGAAGTGATCATGGAAAAGAATTTGAAAATTCAGATTTTGAAGCATATTGTGATGAGCATGACATTGAACATAATTTTTCAGCCCCTAGGACACCTCAACAAAATGGAGTTGTTGAGAGAAGAAATAGAACCTTAGTTGAAATGGCTAGGACCATGTTGTGTGAACATGATTTACCAAAATCTTTTTGGGGTGAAGCCATAAACACTTCATGTTATATCATCAATAGAGCCATGATTAGGTCAATCCTTAAGAAACTCCTTATGAGTTATTCAAAGGGAAAAAACCTAATATTTCATATTTTCATCCATTTGGTTGCAAATGCTTTGTACTTAACAATGGAAAAGATAACTTAGGAAAATTTGATGCTAAGTCGGATGAAGCAATTTTCCTAGGATATTCTTCCACCTCCAAAGCGTATAGAGTCTTCAACAAAAGGACACTTGTTGTTGAAGAATCTATACATGTATTATTTGATGAATCTTCTTCTAAGTGTGTAGATAGATCAAAAGATGATGAAGTGGTAGAGCTCATGGAAGACCTCAAACTAAATGATGGCCCCACTCCTAAAGAAGAAGAAAATCAAATTATGGAAGCACCCCAAGATGACATGCTTGTGCAGCCACAAGAAGTGCAAAAAGAGACCTCATTCCCAAGGGTAAAAGATGAGGTTAAAGAAGGAAGGATCATTGGTGACCCAACCCAAAGAGTAAGGACAAGAGCTTCAATCAAGAACACTTGCGAATTTGTGGCATTCTTGTCACAAATGGAGCCCAAGAAGGTAGATGAAGCCTTGAAGGATGAGAGTTGGGTGTTGGCCATGCAAGAGGAGTTGAACCAATTTGAGAGGAACCATGTATGGGAGCTAGTTCCTAGGCCAACGGATCATCCCACCATCGGCACAAAATGGGTATACCGAAACAAGGTGGATGAATCCGAAATTGTTACAAGAAACAAGACAAGACTAGTTGCCTAAGGCTACTCTCAAGAGGAAGGTATTGATTTCGATGAAACCTATGCCCCCGTAGCTAGATTAGAAGCAATTAGGATATTGATTGCTTATGCTTGCCATTTAAATGTTAAACTTTTTCAAATGGATGTAAAAAGTGTTTTTCTAAATGGTTTTATTCAAGAGGAGGTGTATGTAGAACAACCTCCCGGTTTTGAAAATCTAAGTTTTTCAAACCATGTTTTTAAACTTAGAAAAACTCTTTATGGTTTGAAACAAGCTCCAAGAGCTTGGTATGAAAGGTTGAGCACTTTTTTGATTGAAAATGGTTTTTCTAAAGGAAAGGTGGATACCACCTTGTTTATAAAGAAACATAAGCATGATATATTGATTGCACAAATCTATGTAGATGATATCATCTTCGGTGCTACTAATGAATCTCTATGTAAAGATTTTTCTAAGATGATGCAGGGGGAATTTGAGATGAGCATGATGAGAGAGCTAAGCTACTTCCTTGGGCTGCAAATCAAACAAATGAAGGAAGGAACATTGCTCACTCAATCGAAATATACTCAAGACCTCATCAAAAGGTTCAACATGCATGAGGCCAAGGAGCAACCAACACCAATGAGCACCTCAACAAAGATTGATAAGGATGAGGGAGGTAAAAGTGTTGATACAAAGTCATATAGAAGCATGATAGGTGCATTATTATATTTAACTGCATCTAGGCCGGATATATTGTTTAGTGTATGCATGTGTGCACGTTTTCAAGCAAATCCTAAGGAATCACATTTGAATACAGTGAAACGAATCTTGAGATATCTTAAGGGGACACCGAATGTTGGTTTATGGTACCCTAAGAACTCAACATTCGAATTGCATGCCTTTTCAGATGCTGATTTCGGAGGCTACAAAATTGATAGGAAAAGCACTAGTGGAACATGTCAATTCTTAGGAAACATGTTAGTTTCATGGTTTTCGAAAAAGCAAAATTCGGTTGCAACTTCTACTACGGAAGCTGAATATGTTTTCGCGGCTAGTTGTTGTGCCCAAATTCTTTGGATGAAACAACAACTTTCTGATTTTGGTTTCAAAATAATGAAAACTCCTATATTTTATGATAATATTAGTGCTATTCAACTTTCGAAAAATCTCATCTTGCATTCTAGGACAAAGCACATAGATATTAGACATCATTTTTTGCGTGACCATGTTAGCAAAGGAGATATTGTGCTTGAATTTATTGACACTAACCACCAATTAGCTGATATCTTTACCAAGCCTCTAGACAAGGAGAAATTTGCATACATAAGGAGGGAGCTTGGAATAATTGATGCAAATCAAGTAAGTGTCTAAAAATTCAATTCTTTTGCTTGCTTACATGATGATTTGATTGAATGCTTGATGTTTTGAATTGGATGTCTGAATATACATGAATGCCATTAGATGTATGTTTAATAATTGGATATATGCAAATTTTTGAATGAAAATGTTTGATATATATGCTTAAATGAGTTTAGTTTGCATGCAAATTCGAGTCGAATCGATACAACTCTATAGTTGACATCAATCGGTAACTGAATTCAAATAATAAAACCTCATTGAATCAAAATATTCAAGTTTTTCATGGCTTGAGGTGTTTAGAAGTTTATTTTGAAATTCTGCAGATTTCTGGAAACTTATGTAGGTCTGTGTGACTTTGGTCACACATGACCGTGTGTTCCAAGCACGCACGGGCGTGCTTCTGCGTGAACACACGACCGTGTGTTCCAATATACACGACCGTGTGTTTTGATTAAAATACGCGCTTAATCTGCACGCGCACGCACAAGAAACAACACGGGCATGCATTTTAAAGTTTAATATTTTTTCAAAATTTTTGCGAACACACGACCGTGTGACTATTGCGTGCACGATCGTGCGAATTTGGGAAAACACGATCGTGCATCAAGAAACACGGTCGTGCGTCAAGAAACACGGTCGTGCGCTCGCATCTATTTAAGCAAATTCGTTCATTTTTAACAAAACACATAAACCCTAGCCGCGATTTCTCTCATTTCTCTCTCAATTTTTCGTCCAAATCTCTCATTTTTCTTGCTTCCATTTGCTTTCAAACTTGTTTTTTACAAGTTTCTCTTCACTTTTCTCATCATTTGAGATTATTTTGCATCCAAAACTCAACCCAAATCTCCATTTTCAATTATTTCCATTACCAAAATCTAAAATGCCTCCACGAATGAAATTGTCAACACGTTCCGGGCCTTCCAGGAGTACTTCGAGAGCAGAAAATCCATTTGGAATCGTGTGTTCCAATCGGCAGTAAAAGGTACTCTTATCGAAACTCATGAAAAAGGCTATCTATATTGGACGTTGTTTGGATAGGAGGATTTTGTGGAAAATTGGTATATTAGATGAGATTATGGGATTAGTCAATTCTTTTAGGCTAACTGGATTATTTTTCATGCGAACGGATGCCTATGAAAATTTGGTTTATGAGTTTTATAGTTCCCTATCGGTTCCGAAGGATGTACGGGAAAATATTACAGATTTTACTATGAAATTTCGGTTGGCCAATTCGGATTGGACGGTGCCGACCGAACAATTGGGTGATTGGTTGGGCTGTATTTCAGAGGGCATTTTGGACTTTTTGCATGAGTTGAGCACTCAGGCGGTATGGCAATCCCTCGGCGGTTTCGGATTCTATGAAGCACAGAAGGCGAAGGCCTCATCTTTGGACAATCCGGCCATGCGAATCTTCCATCGGATGGTCACCTATGCTTTAAACGCTCGCACGAACACTAATGGTAATATCAGTGTTCGTGACATGACAGTAATGGAAGCTGCCATGACTGGTCGTCAACTAGATTCGACGAGATGGTTGATCAGCAAATTGAGTGACATCCAGACTCTCAGCGATAAGGAAAAGGTCCCTATTGACTTTGGTATGCTAATTACCTTCATCGTTGAAAAATTGGGCATTTCTGTTGAGGGCTACGGTGAATTTCGGATTGGTTTCGAGGAGTTTCATATGCTTAATGCCGATGCTCTCTTTCGGATGAGGGTGATTGAGAAAGATGGCAATGATTGATGGAGATTGCCTACAGCTGTTGGAGATCATGAGCCATCTGTCGAACCGTCTGCCATGCCTTCAATGGCTGAAACCAGTGTCCAGAGAGGAAGACGAGCTCGCCCCGAAGCTGGTCTTGAGGTTCAGTCAACTTCCGAGCTTCAGATTTTGATTGAGTTGACCAAGCAAATTGATGCGAAGGTAGATCAGCTTGATGCGCGTGTGACTCGACTTGATGAGCGTATGGCGTAGGTTGATGCCAATATGGTTCAACTTACCTCTGAGTTTCGTTGCTTTCGGGATACTGTGGGATCTCGCTTTACTAGTCTTGAGTCCCGAGTTACTGCCCTGGATGACCTCGCAGATCTTTCACCTCAGCAGCCACCCCAACCTTGAACCATTATTTACATTTGCATTTGCATGATTTTGTTACCAAACTTTTTTATTGAGGAACATTATGCTATTATTTTTTTTTTGGTGAATTGCCTTACATTAATAGTTTGTTTGCATTTTATTGATGTTTTAAAAGTATATTTATATTTTGGATATTGTTAGTGGTTGATTGTCTGAAGAAGTTGGATGGTGAATTGCTTGCCTATATTGGGAGTGTATTTGTTTTTGCTGCCTTGTTTTGGGAAATCTTATTAAAACAAAGGAAACCATGTCAAATTTTTTTTGATTTATGGCAAAAAAGGGGGAGAAAGAATGAAATGATTAGCAACAAGTTAAAATTGATATTAATTTGTGTTGGTAATTAAGGCTAAAACTAAGGGGGAGTGCTTAAAGTGAGGGGGAGCATTTTTTTATCCTTAGTTTAAAACTCAATTTTAACTTTTTCAACATATTTTTGTCATCAATCAAAAAAGGGGAGATTGTTGAACCCTTGATGTTTTGATGATGAAAAAATATGATTAAGATGCTAATTAATGATTAACAATGTGTTTAAAGTGCTAATCAATCCCTTGCATGAAGTAATTCATGACAAAGAAGGGAAGAAAAGATTTATTTTTGCAGGTTTTAGGTCTCGCACGACCGTGTGCTTTAGTAGCACGACCGTGCTTGACCAAATGGGTCCTCGTGTGTCCAAAACACGGGACCGTGCGCCTGACCGTGCAAAGCTCTGTGATTTTTTGGAAGAAAAGTCTCAGACCCGCACGGGCTTGCGTCATTGTGCACGACCGTATGCATGCTCAACACGATCAATGCACTACCACCACAACCGTGCTGCCTGACCGTGTGAAATCAAAGGATTCAAAAAGCCATTGGAAGCACGACCGTGTGCCGTGGAAGCACGACCGTGCGCATAACCTATGAAGAACACGAGAGATTAAGTCGTGCAAAGGAAACCGTGCAGCAAGTCAAAGAAAAGGAGTCAACGCACGACCGTGCTCACTCAACACGCATGACCGT
The DNA here is from genome assembly GCA_026122585.1 of Anacardium occidentale. Lineage (NCBI taxonomy): Eukaryota > Viridiplantae > Streptophyta > Magnoliopsida > Sapindales > Anacardiaceae > Anacardium > Anacardium occidentale. The sequence continues at coordinate 535,656 of JAJEJH010000345.1, read as the reverse complement.
GCGTGATGGCAAATGAGAAGCACTACCAAAGAGCACTTCCAGGATGTCGTGCAAGGCTGATCGTGCAAAGGCTTTCAGGCATTCATCTCACACACGACCATGCAGAATTGGCACACGACCGTGCCCTAGCATAAACTCACCCGTGTGCTGCTCGTGCGATCATCGTGCAGCCAACCCGTGCAAGCTTCTGGAATTTTTGGACAAAACTTTGAAATATCAACGCACGACCATGCAGAATTGACACACGACCGTGCCCTAGCATAAACTCACCCGTGTGCTGCTCGTGCGATCATCGTGCAGCCAACCCGTGCAAGCTTCTGGAAATTTTGGACAAAACTTTGAAGTATCAATGCACGACCATGCATCTAAGAAGCACGACCATGAAGGGATGAAGCACGACCGTGCGTCAAGGACACACGACCGTGCATCATTGGCGCTAAGCTTTTAAGTCGACCGTTGGGAGTCAGAATGAAGCAATAAATGCAACATGCACGACCGTGCACTCGAGGAGCATGACCGTGCACTTGGAAAATTTATTGCAGAGCTTACTTTTTCCAACTACTTCAACGGATACAAAGCTAGCAAAACGGCTCCTTGCTATTATAGGCAATGAATCAAGTATAAAAAGAGAGCCATTTGAAGTGGAGTGGGTGACTGAAACGATTTGCAAAAAGCTTTAGCCATCTTCCTCAATCTTTGAATACACTTTCTCTCTCTAAGCTTATTCATTCATATTATTGAGAGCTCTGTACTTTCCATTTGATTTTTAGCCTATTAAGAGGCAGTTTCAATCAATCTTTTATCAACATTACATCTGTAAAAAGGGCGAAATTCCCTTGTGGCAAAACTATTGTATCTTCTGGTATTGAAGATAGTGGAAACTTCAATCAGGTTTGATTGAAGAAGAGGACGTAGGAGGCTTGTGTTCAAAGCTCCGAACCTCTCTAAACTTGGCTGAACAACTTCTGAACTCTCTCTCTTTATTGCTTTTATTGTGCATTGTGTGTATTATAGTATTAATTGTGATTATTGCTTTAGAAATTTTAAATAATCCTATTCACCCCCCCTCTAGTATTATTTCTCTATCACTTAAGGGTTTTTCAGAGTTATATATAATAATGATTTTAATATGAAGTGTCACATAAACATTAATGGATTGATACTTATAAATAGAGATCACTTTATTCACAAAAGAAATATATATAATTTTTTAAGAATATATAATTGTTTATTTTCTCTTTTCTCAAATTTATAAAATCTTTTAAATTGTTTTATATATTAATTATTATTGATTCAAGAAGTTCAACTAAGGTTTGTTAAATGTTGTGCTACACCTATTAAAACATTGAAATGTTGTCTATTGGGAGATGAAGCTCAATAATTTTACTTAACACCATAAGCAGAGACTATTAAGGAGATTAAATTATTTTCGTAATCGTACCTCCTCTCATATGATATTGTATACAATATTATTATTGTTATTAATTAATTGATTTTATTTTGTAAGTGATTTTTTTTATCTTGCACTAGATTTTGTTTTCAATTTACAAAACATAACATACTCTCTTTGTCATCGTTTTCCAAATCTAGAACCAATTTTCATAACTTGTGGTACGATTAACATTCGATACTTGTTTAACATCTCGATCGTTATTGGTTTATCTAATATCAAGTATCGCATAGTCTCAATAAAAAAAATGAAAATAATGACTAAGATTTAGGATAGTAACCTTCCAGGGTTAGTTATAGTATAGATATTTGGTTAGATAACAAATTTATAAGTCTCTTATTCTAAATCTATGTTTCTATACTAAAGATCTTATTTGCGTGACGTACCTTAGATTACTAACAAACACCTCCCATATGTGTATTATGCAAGTTGCACGTTAACCTCTTTAATTTTAAAAATTGATAAAATACTCTTTATCACCAATCCTTATCAATATCCGTACTTTATATACAGTACACGCAAAATACATGTAGTTATCTAGCAACATTTTTTTTTTTTCATTTTTAGTCATAAATACCTACTCTAATACTACTGCAATAACAATTTCATCCAAAATTTCTAACAAAATCATCAACAAAAGGTTTTAAAACTTAAATTTTTTTTCAACACAAAAGCATTTTAAATCTTAATTAAAATAAGTAAAATCTCTACTCTAAATCTAAAAGAATCAATGCACTAATTTTTTGTTTCAATTTTACTGTTGTAAATCATAAAGTTAATGTTAAAAATTACCGTAAATCGTTAGAGATTTTAAATGGAGAAAAGTCAAAATGTGTATGTTACGCGTGGACATGCTCACCGTTTAGATTTCACTCATATTTGAAAAAATATTTGATTTATTTATCATGTATGACGTATGTGTCACGTGTAGTATGATACGTGTGAATTTTTAAATAGATTCGTAAAACTGAATTTTTATTGAATATTTTTGTTTTTTAATTTAAGAATTTGGTTAAAAAAAAATAATTTCTCCCTTCACAACATATAAAATGCTTTGGGATTGGGATTCCGGTGCTTTACGCACAAACAATAACTTAAAATGCTTAACCTTTCATTTTGAAACATTAAAAACACCCATTTTTTTTTTCTTGCGCTTTTCTTAAATGCACCGGACCTATCCTTCTACCCTAAGCTTTTGGCAGAGCAGTGATTGATCTGAAATGGCCTAGCTATCTTTCTCAGGTTCAATACTTAAATTCTCTCGCTATATACTTACTATTTGTGAGCCTTTTCATTATTTTCTGTTTGGTATTTGTTACATTCATGCTTAACTGATTGGTATTTGTTGCACTCTTTATTTGTTTGTCCCAAGCATACGATAATTTTCCTTGTTATAAGGGTGATAGAAGTTTATAACCCATTTCAATTCTTAGAGGCATTTCAGCAGTTATTTGGTGCGTTTGTTTTCTGTCTTCATCTTTGTAAGTTGAAAGACTTGAGGACCATGTTCACAAATTGAAGTTGGTTCCAGTGCTGTCTCATCGCTTTTGTTGGTTTACTTGTGCTAGAACATCACATTCGTTATACACCCACCAAAAAAATCTTTATCCAAACACTAAAAAACGCTAAAAGACTGATATTATTATTGATAACCATCAAATAAATGTGGATCACAGCTCAATAGGTAACACCAAAACGTTCTTCATCGAAATGTGTCAGAATCTGATCTAAATCAAGAAACCTACCTTCAATATAGAATATGTATCGGAGTGGACAACAAATTTGTCTTTGGTTCCTTTCCTTTAAAAAAGCTACACCTGACACCTTCAACTGGACACGCTATGCTGAATACTGTCGTCTATGAATGATTAATCCCGCAATAGCCTTATGATTGGTAACTTGTTCTCATTATGATATATAGCCTGTACAAATCAGGCATTTGTGATTCTTCATTCAAAATGTACCTCTCCTTTGTGAAGGAAGCTGTACCTTTTCAACTAACCATATCTGTGCTTGTGCTGGGATGTTCTTGATAATGAGAGACAACCTTACAAATTACTTCACTACTCCATCTCTAGTCCTTGACATGCTGGTTATGAGAAATTTAATATACCAAACTGCTGGACTATTGAAAATGCTGCGGATTTTTTCAACTAAATTCATCATTTTCACATAAATCTCATGGAGATAAGCTTTCCTCGTCTGAACTGCTATATTGTCTCACATTATACCGGTTGAGCACTGGTAGTGAAGCAGTTGAAGATATTCGAAAGGATCTAGCTGAACCCACCATTGTTCTTTCCTGCATTATTCCTACTTCCTTGCAAACATGATCCAGTATAGAAAGAAAATCTCTTACAATCATGAATATTCTGAAAGGGTGTGCTTCCTCCTTTGCTGTGTCCCCATGAAAATATTCAGTAACCTCCTTAACATGTAATAAAGCCTTTCTTTCATCTGTCCTGATCCTAGAAATTTCCTCTTCTGCCTCTTTCAGAAACATCTTCATTGAGTTGAAAAAATTCCCCTGCATATCTAACCTCTCATATTGCAAAACCAATTGGACCTTTTCAAGCCCCATTTCAAGCTTTTTGACATAACCACTTAATACTTCTGAGTCCATCCCTGCAGCTTTTTTGACATTGCCCAAGTCTCTACTCAACCCAGCCACAACCAACAAACCTTGCTTCTTGAAATCATCCTCTCTTGTACTGGAGTTTTTGTTTTCAGCATTCTCATTTGTAGAATTTGTACCAGCACCTTCTGATCTGATAATTTCCTGAACCACAAAGTGAAGCAATGTTGTCTTCCCGTCTGTTCCCTTTATATCTACAAGTTTTAAGAGAGTATCGAGTTTAAAAGCTTTGGCATCTCCACGATTGGTGCCAATGTTCATCCGGTTTCCTGTTCTGAGAACAGCTTCAAGGAGTTTGAGAAATAACCTGCTGTTCTTCAATTCTTCACTCGCTGCCTGACATTTACCAAGATAAAAATATGAAGTTTCTAGGAGCCAGTACTGGCAAGTACAAATCTAACAAACAAATTGAAACCTGAAAAGTACATTTCAATCTGAAATACCTCTAGGGTTTGGTAACACTTTCTGAGATATTTTACTTCAGTATCAAAGTTGGCTCTGTATAGCATTGCCTCAACTCTTTTAAAAGCAAATGGGATATCAAGCACTGTCTTCAAAAATCGCTCTGCAGTTCCTAGTTTTGAGATGTCCCCACTGTACTCTCGAAGTTTTATTTCTTCCTCCTTTGTTGGAGCCATCTTTACGAGTGTTTCCAAGAGTTCTGTGCCTAAGCTCTCAGGGTTTCCTATTTTAATAAAAAACAGTGGTGTGATGAAAGATCAAAATTAGACGGTCATGGGAAGTCAAGGATCACTATAATCATTTTAAAGAAACCATGTTTCATTCCATTGTTCACTGAATGTTGATAAGCTTGACAATGTAGAATAGAAACAATAAAAATTATGGGGATTTTAATTGAAAACTCCCAACCTATCTTTAAGCAAACCACTCTATCTCTTTTATTTTTATGGACCAAGTCTCTGTAGGTTCACATTATGGGCAATGCCCTGTTTATAGATTTTGAACCCAAAGAAAACTGTGAAGATCAAATAAAAGACAAATGATGCATTATTTGAACCTTCTGTTCATCTGCATGCACATATTATAAAAAATAATTGAAACACTCAGTAAAACTGGCATCTATTGGAATGCTAGCAATATCTATCACAACTTTTTTTGAGCTGAGAATTTCATTCATTATAATTTTTCAAAAGTCTACTTCAGAATGCTTGATTGATACAAGTAGGCACTAGAAATGAGTAATTTGGGAATGGACATTCAAGGAGGGAATTCTTTATTTGCCATTAGCACAATATATAGACAAAATGAGGCAGGGAGCAAATGGTTAATTTCTCTTCCATGCACCTCATTACAGTGTAAAGCCCATTCCTATCAAGTAAAAGATACAAAAATCCAAGTGAACATAACTTAATCTAGAACTGTCCAAGTGTGACAAATGCTTGTCTCTCAAATAATGGATGGTAATGTAATTGTGTCATGTGAAGCCACTTCAACTTGCATTTGACTGTTCTGCTAGATACTCCAATAGCATCAACTCTTAGCTTCGTCTCATACCTATGTTTTACTAGTTTTGTGGTAATTCTTTGTGTATCTTGTTGGTTGGGTAGCTATGATTAATTTCGAAGAACCACAAATGTTTTGGCCTGGTTTGGCTACTAGCATCTGAGCACAAAGTTTAAAACAAGAATCTTGGTTTGTCAAACATTAATTTGAGTTTGCGAGTGGTGTCAATTAGTAACAGGGTGTTAGCATGTCTATGTTACCTTTTTTAAACAAAATCAAACCTTAAAACTCCAAATATTGGTAATTTTTATGCCACTTTTCCTAGGGCGCCCAGGCAGACTGATTATGAGCTCCTGTAGGAGTGTTTGGGCCATGCCAGGCTATATGCGTTTAAGCTTAAGCATAATTTATTGAAATACAAGTTACGAAAAGTAATTTAGGTGTACGAATGGATTGAGATTTGAACTGCGAAAAAAAAAAAAAAAAAAAAAAGAAAAAAGAAGAGGAGTAATTTTTATGTGTGTCAAAAAGTAGAAAGAAACACTGATGACCTGGTCATGCTTTCTGTAAGCTGAAAGAAGAACCACTATATGTTTTATCAGTAGAATGATTCAAGACTTGAGTATCAGTTAACCTTTTCTCGTTTAGAGAGATAGAAGGCTCACTGCAAAATATTTTCAATAGGAACCATAAAATGAAAGACCTTTCAGTTTTGCCACAAAAAATTGACACTTCATCATCTCAAGTGTTGAGGGAAAGGAGTAGTCAACTGAAAATTTTCAATATGCTTGAGCTTCCGTTGTAAATAAAAGTAGTGAAAAGTTAGTAACATGATATCAAATGTCTTCCAGTTGATCTTATTAATGCTTTGTAAGTTTCTATTGAATGTGTTTGACGATCTGATTTCTCTTCTCGTGATATAAGGAGTGCTTTAAAATCTTGAGAATCAATTCTTTTCTTTTTTTTTTTTCCTCCATGAAAGCAGCAAAAATAATGCAATTATCATAATTTTCTGCCCAATTATGATGATAACAACTACTGCATTATGCTGTTAAACTTTTGTTTCTGTTAGCATACTTTGTTCATCCTTTTCTAGGACACTAGAGCTATAGATTCCATGTTTAAATCTTGTACACCAGAATATGTGGTACTAGAGTCCTTCGAGCAATCTAAATTTTATCATGCATTAGCAATGTAGTTATTATATTGTTTTGCACTGTAGCACCCTACCAAAAGTCACAACAAGCTGCTGTAAAGTGAATATAGTATGACATATTTGGCTGTAAATTTAGATTGAATCACTATGACACCACCTATCTTATGCAAACCCTGGAGCTTAAAGGATGACAATATTTTGAAAGCAAGAACATAACATACCATCTAGAAGAGCTTCAGAGACCTCATCTCGTGTAACATTCAGTGCCCTTAACAGAATAGCTATATTCTGAGATTTTTTTGGGTCTAATACCCTGTTCTCCAGTTCAACAGGAGGCAAAACTGATTTTCTTGTGGCTTCTTTTGGAACCGAATCCACTGAATTGCAGCCAAAAAGAGTTTCCATCATGCCCTCATTCAACCTACAGACAAATGAAATAGCCCGAGATCAGAAATTGTACATTAACATTACCACAAAATACAAAAACGAGTACAAATTCACTCACTGAAATGAGCTTGATTTGAGTTGGTCCCATACTGTAGCTCGATCAGAGGTTGCACGTACTTTTTCCCAATGCAGAGCCTTTAACTTTGGTTTTGCTCCATCCGTACTATCCCCATCATTCCTTTCAACAGTATTCACACTTTTATTAACCTCTTCCACGGGAGTTTTACTCATTCCACTTCCACTAACACTACTGGATTTAGGACTTGGAGTCCAAGATTGCTGTTTTGGCAATACTGGGGCTGGGGTCGATCTAAAAGTTCTGTCCAAAGAACCCATGTTTCTTGGCGCTATCCCTGGGGGCGGCGGTGGGGGTGGTGGTGGAACTGGAATTTTTGTTGTTTGTGAGGATGAATTGCTGTTTAATGATCTAAGAAGGTCCATATTTGGTGGAGGTGGTGGGGATGAAAATTTTGGTCTTTTGGGAGGATATGGAATTGTTGTTGGCTGAAAAGGCAACGTTTCTGGCATATGTGATAATGTTGGTAGTAGAGGCGGTGGAGGGGGAGGCGGTTGCTGCTTTATTGATGAGCTAATAACCTGCTTCATTTCTTGAGAAGCAACTGCAACCCTTGATTTAGGAGAAGTTCTTTTTGAATGAGGAATAGAAGTATTGTTTTTAGCATGAAGGGGATGGGATGAATTGACAACTGGTGTATAATAATCTTCATTGCTGATCAAAGAGCCCTGTGGGGTATAAAAGGCTGTGTCATGGCTCTCTTCATCGGATGACGACGACATGGCTGTTGGTGAATTCTCATTCTGAGAAGGCGGCTTAGTTAGTTGTGGAAGTGGTTGCAATTCAGGGCTTGGCCTATACCGATCTGATGTCTTAAACGAATGCAGTTTATGATAAGGTGATCCGTTTGCAGTTTCACTAACTGATGTCCTACCAGGCTCAACGGTTCCTATATACAAAAAGCTTGATGGGGGCACTCTTGCGTCATCTTGGAATCTCTGGGCATTGGGTCCGACGAGTTTTTGAGACTCACCAGGAGGTTTAGACCTGTGGCGATAAAGAAAGAATGCAAGGGCTGATAACATTCCCAATGTGACAATAGCGACTGAAATTGCTATGGCCACTTTTTTAGCTGGTTTTGTTGGTTGTGCTGCCGCTGCAATTGGTATGCTTCCGTTTGTTGATGAGGAAGTTGTTGCCGGTGGTGGTTGGTTTTGATCTTGACTTTGCCCAGCTGGCACCTCCGGAAAGAATGGCTGGTCTGGGTTTGGAAAACCATCTGGTGGTGGTGGTGGTGTTTGGACTGGTGGAGGAGGTGGCTCAGCTCCAGGTGGTGGTGCTGTACCTGCTGGAAACAATGGCTGATGAAGAATTCTTCTCTGAATTGAACCACAGACAATGTTAGTTGTTGTTACAGCTTGTGATAGGCAAGAAATGCCCGATGATAGGAACAAAAAGAGGCTCAAACAATGAGATTTCATGGTGAATTTTTCTGGGTTAATGCTATCTTCTTCTTTTGTTTCAATAAATTCATGTCTCCCCAGTGTTTTTTTTTCCCCTTTTTCTTCGCTCTGCAATTTGAGAAAACTTGCTTGACAAAGAAAACGGAACGAAAGAGGAGAGAGAAATTGTGAGTATGCCAAGGGAAGCTTCTTTTTTTCTGCAAGATCTGGATGCTCAAGTCAAGTAGATGAAGTCAGCAGTTATTTCTCTTTTTATTTGTTTATAATTCTATTTTTATTCTCAATGTTAAACGGTGTCGTGCAGCTGTCGTTCAAGGAATGACACGCGGACAGCGAGAATATATTGGTGGCTCTTTCCAGTTCGGTGGACGGTGGCATTCGAAGGGCAACGTTCATGTCCTTCTTTGTCTGTTCATCCTTTCGCTAAAATCGAGAGGAAGGTACGTCCATACCCCTTTTAATTTTGCGCTAAATTCCTGCGGCCAGCCCTGTATACAACAACCTATTTTCTTATATTTGATTTTTTAGGGAAAAAAATAAAAATTATACCAAACTTCGTAATTACTTAAATCTAATGTAAAAGACAACTGGGCTTTACTTGAATGACAATAATTATAAATCTAGCCTTTCTAAACTTTTATAAATATTTTTTAGGTTTTGGGCATTTTCCCAGCCTCCCAGTATCTTTTTGACAAGTATTTCATACCTTAAAAATTATATGTATTATATATAAAAGTAATAATTGTAGGGGGAAAAGAGAGAGAGAGAGAGAGATAGAGTCAAGGGCATAAAAGTAAATTAAAAAGGTGGAAATATGGTCCAAGTTAACGTTTAGCTCTTTGATTGGTGGGTGCATTTGCTTTTTCGCTTTTCTTTTTATTCCTTTCCTCTTTTGATGGACATCCAGGCAGACCTCTGTAATTACATTATTATCCCCACCCTCTACCATTAGACTTCCCCTTAGCATTTACCATTTCAAAATTTGTTGACTTTGCAGAACAATAGATTACTTGAGCCAAAACATAGAAATTCCATGACAAAGCTGGCCCACAAGGCAGTAAGGAATCCAAACAAATAGAGAAAGAGAAGTAATATACTTTGCCACAAGGAACACGCAATAGGACTTAGTTTTAAGTGTTATATTACAAGAAACTAAAAAAGGAAAGAAAGGGAAAGATGACTTAATCCAAATCCTTAAATTAATTAAATTATAATTATCAAAAAGATGAAAGTTCCTGTGGACCGACACGAAAGGAGCATGATCATGGGGCGTGGCTTGTACTGCAATTTGATTTGATTGACAAGGAAATGATATCTGTTGATGGGGAATGGATGATTAATCGTCAGATGATGGGTCATAATTAAGATTAATAATATGATTAATGATATAAAAGTAAATAAAGCCTAAGGAGATTTTCTGTCTGGTTTGGGTCCTACGAGACTCAACCTCCGAGAAACACCAAATTAAGAGGGTCCTGGCGTTTATGCTCTTTGTAATCAGACAAATTAGAATGGTTTCTTATTTCAGAAATTCTTGACCTCACATGGGATTTTATATTACCTCTCTTTCCCTCTTCCACACCCCCCACCACCCCACACCCGGCTCTTCTTAATTTTTATGAACATTTGGCTGTTCGTATGATTTAATTGTTCCTTCCCACATTCCGATTCACTCTAATTTTTTGGACCAAAAGACTCTATTATCACTGAGTCATTGATCCAATTTATTAAATTGGATTTGATTTATTTAAAATTTAGTCTAAAAAGATTGTGAATTTAAGTTTCAAATTTATTTATTTGGGTCTTGAATTTTTTTTTTTATTTAGATATGTTTATTAAATTTAATTGGACTTTAAATCTATTTCAAATATGTCTATATAAATTAAAAGAAAATCTAAAAATACCCTTATAATTTTGAAAACTTATAAAAAAATAATTAATTTAAACTATTATAAACTATCATTATAAATAAAAAATAATATTAATATATAATTAATATTATTTTTCAAAAAATAATTAATACGTAAAATGATTAAATATTAAAAGATAAAAATTTTTAAAAATATATAATTGGAGGAATCTAATAATTTTACTATGAAACAAATTAATAAATATTAACTAAATATAATATTAATTCAGGTCCTATAAAGTCTTAAGTTTGATCAAGTTTTGTTCAAACTCGAGTCTAATAACTTAATGAACAAATTCTTTTTATTTAAATTTGTTTTGAAATTAATTTTTTGAAATTGAATAATCAAGATTTAGACTTGTCCATCCCAATTGATGATTCTATTTGGTTGTTCTTTTTTTATATTTTAATAAATATAAGATTTTAATCATTCAGACTCTATTATCTTTTATCTCTAAAGGTTTGATGCAGTGGAGGACAGCTAGTTTAGTATTGACTATATCCTAAACCAAACAGCCAAACCTTGTAGCTATTTAACGGAAACAATGACCAAAACCACAGCTGACTACCTAATATTTCTCCTTGTTTTAGGCAGAAGATCTGCTTAATTGAATTTATGCAAGCTTAATTAAATTTATGCGAGACTTGAATTCGATGTTATGAGTTTAAGAGAAAGATTTTAAAAATATAAGCATAAAATTTTAAATTTGTTGAGATTTATGGATATCATATTTGAGTTTAGTTTCTAGGCCAAAGGTCTACTTCCCACCCATAGTTTGAGGCGGAGACAAATTGCCACCCCAAAGTTTCAAAAGCCCAAGCTCTCACCCTAAGTCAAATTTAATATTAAAAATAATAGTGTACAGTAGTCATGTAGGGGTATTTTTGTTTTTTTAATATTTAAAATTTATAAATTAATAAAATAAATTTTATATAAATATAAAATATTAAAAATTATAAAAATTAAAAAAATATTTTTAAAATATTTTAAATAATAAAATTGGGCACACGCGGTGCGGCGGTGGTGGCTGCCCATAATAGAACCAGGTGGCCATTTTCAACCACCTGGTTCCAGCCGTCTCCTCCAAAACTAAAGGTGATCGATTTGGCCGCCTCCATCGAACGGGAAGGCCAGATCTGGAACCAGGTGGTCGGAAATGACCACCTGATTCTATTATGGGCAGTCATCGACGCCTCCTCTAAAACTGAAGGCGACTGATTTGGCCGCCTCCACCAAACGGAGAGGCCAGATCTGGCCTCCCCTGGAACCAGGTGGCCGGAAATGGCCACCTGGTTCTATTATGGGCGGCCACTACCGCCAGCATCGGCGCCGGTGGCTGCTTCAATTTTTAATATTTTAAAAATATTTTATAATTTTTTTTAAATTTTTTTGAAAATATTTATATTTAAAAATTATTTATAATTTAACTATAAATTTTTAATTTTTAAAAAGGTAGTTTAGTAATTTGAATATAAAAATTATAAAAATATTTTCAAAGGTGAGAGACTAGACTTTTGAAACTTAGATGGTGAGACTTTGTCCCGTCCTCAAACTATGAGTGGGAAATAGTCCTTTGGCCTTAGTTTCTACTGAATTCATTGTGTCAGATAACAAGCTCAAACTTGATTTGACAATGTCCTACTCACAAATGTTTCAACTGATTTGGAATTCTAGAGATATACATACAAACTAAAATAAGGCAAACTGACTGTTTTTTGCACGTACTTAATAATACTTGGTCTCCCTTGAGCTTAAACAAATGTTTTCCACCCACCATCAGATTTTGTTGGCAAAAATTGTTTTTTCCTTTTTAGAATGGTAATTGATTTTTGGAGTTTTAATATTTATGTGAGAGGTTAAATTATTTATGTACCCTAATGGTAATATTAAAATGACAAAAATATTTTAAACTTGTAAGGTGAAAGTAAATTATAAATTTATCTTGGTGTTATGTAGGGAAACAGTTAACTTAATAGGGGATTTTATAGTTTTTTTTTTTTTTTTTCAATAGTTGAATTGTTTTCAACCCTTAGATATATATATTTGAGAAAAGACTTCACAGCCCTTATATCTTATCTACATTCATTGATTTGCAATTACAATGATCATAGATGCAGGAAACAAAATTCCTCATTCATTCAGCAACTTCTTTAGTTTAAACCATTATTGCAAACAATAGCATTAATTTATTAAAACCTTTTGAGCTTGAACCTACATTGCAACCTATTAATTACCCTCCTTTTATATGGCTCCAATGAACTAATATGAGTAGTTCTCTGTCAACTAATTATAAAACACTCACTCTGTAATGTTTGTCATGTGATTTGGCTTAGAAGAAGGGTCAAAGTCATGCCTTGAACATTGGTTTAGAAATTTTTTCCAAAAATTGGAATATACATGCCTAACATAATACCTACTCCTGGCATTAGGTCAAAGAACATCTAACCCATTTAAAATTTATTTTTGACTATTATTGATCAATGTAACAAGATCTATATCCCCACGAAAATCATGAAATTAGCTAAAGAAAAAACCCCAAAGAGTCTTTATTATCTGCCTTCCAAATGTGAATGGCTAAAGGGAAAATCTCATTGTTAGCATCTCTTGAGACAGAAGAAAGGAAAACCCCTATAGTGACCTTTTAAATCACACTCTTAAATCTTTATGAAATTTTTACACCCCTAAAAAATGTCTTCTTGGGTTAAAAACTTAAAAAGTACTTATGAAACTTAGTAGTTTTGTAACACTCCCCTCTAAAGGTACTATTCTTAAGATGGCAAAATGTCTTAACGAATGAATTAGAACATTTAAAACCATACTCATGAAAATGACTAAAATATCCTTTACTAAAATTTGCATACAAAAACGACTTAAAAGACGTCCAACATAAAAATACTCGACATAGTGTATAATCATGAATAGTTTGAGTAAACTAACGTAAACTGAAAACTTTGATAAAACTATTAAAAATTGATTGTGCCCCCACAACAACTTTACATTGTTGATTATACAATGTAACCATCTAACTTAGTTGTCACTTGCAAAAATGAAAGAAAAGGAGTGAATGATAATCACTCAGTAAGTAGGAGCAACTGATCCTATAGCTCAAAACGAGTTTTTTTCATTGGGTTGTATGTTGATTTTCTATGATCTTTACCATGATGAGTCTTTATATGGTATGTATAACTATGTATGGGAGGTGAAAGCATGTATCTTTTGAGATCATATAGCTAAATAATTGTACTTTACTAAATTACGAATGTTGATTAGGTTGGATTAGACATAAAGAGTTGACATCTTGGCCTTGTGAATTGCTACAATGTAGTCCCCTTTTCCTACACATGTTATTGGACTGCGACACTAACTATGCTTTATTGTGGGCATGTGTAAGAAAAATCTCAGAGGTGTTTTCTCGTATGTTTCCTTATGAAAACATAACTAAACTATCATGAGAAGATATATCTCTTAGGTGTCTATAAAATTAGGACTACAAGATGAGCTACACTTATCTACGAATATCTTGGATCCTTAGTTATACTACATGATAAGTCTCTCACATGTCTATGAGCTGGCAGGTATCTTAGTGTTACTATGAGATATCCTTACAAGATCTCTACAATTGTGAAAACATGTAACTAACTGGTCTCATGAAAAATATCATGCTATGATCTATGTTCTTGTACTATGTGCATGTACTCAAGCCTAATTATCTATTGGGTCAACTACACTTTCATGTAATTTTGTTTACTCATACACCTAAGTGGCGTGCACTCTTACTACTATTGGGGTTGGTAGTCTAAAGTCAATGTTCCTAATGATATTGGTTTATTGATAACATCATATATATGTTAGGGTTAGTGTCTATAACCAATAGTCTATTGTCTATTGGTTGTATTATTTTGTTGTATTATTATTAGTAAACATTATTTGTTAAGTCTTTAGTATGGTAGAACCAAGATGATAGATTCAGATGACTGATTGTGTTTTTTTATGTGCTGTCATTGGTGGCTATACTAAAATTGATTTGTAATCCTACCATCACTATAAGCCTAAAACACAAGTGATGGTACAAGGATTACTATAGTGTGTAAAATCCTATTGAAAGTTGGTGGTGGTTTGTATGTATCGATGTTTATAGCATACAATCTAATCCTACATATGAGTGCATGATTTGTTGGTTATGTTTATTAGACAGACCTATGATAAGGATCCTATATAGTGTCTATGGATCAATTCTCATGACTAGATGGGTATATATGATTTTTCCATTTGAGGTCTATCAAACTATCTTATATTAGGAGTGATATCATTTGATGTTATTAAATGTATTTTTCTATAATGGGGTGTTGTAAAGGTGAACGATTTACTGTATCATGATCCTATATATGATTTTTCAAAAACCGCTTGTACACCTCTGTTATGCTTTCTTCATTTTTCATTTCAAACAACTTGTATTCCTAGAAGAGAAGCTCCACCTTGGACTCCTTCACTTGACTTGTTCCCTCATGAGTCATTTGGAGGATTGTCCAAGCTTCATGTGTTGTTTCACAAAAAAAAAAAACATGTTCAAATTTCGTGATATCCAAAGCACAAAACAACATGTTTAAAGCCTTAGAGTTTAAACATATCATTTTATCATCATTTTCATTTTTAGGTAAATTTGTTCTAGGGTTAGCAGGTACAAGATCTCCCAATTCAATAATTTTTCAAAGTTTATAATCAATGGATTGAACAAAAAATTTCATACGAATTTTTCATTGATCATAATTAACATCACAAAATAAGAGTGGTCTAATTGAACTACCCTCTTCTTTGAAAGTCAGTTTTTGAAAAATGTTTGCCATGTAAGTTTCAAAAACGGATCTTAAACTTTAAAAATTGTTAGATTTTCGAAAACAAGAGCCCAAGTTTTGATACCAATTGTTAAACCCCAAATATTAAATAGTAAATAACCTAGAAGGGGGTGAATATGCTATTTTAAAACTTGTATAATTTTTGAAACTTTTTCAACTAACAATTAACACAATCAATATAATTAACACAATATGATCAAATATGAATATAAAATAAAAGAGATAAGGAAGAGAGAAATGCTCAACCGTTTAAAGTGGTTCAGAGCTTCTCCACGCCTCCTACGTCCACTACTTCAAGCAATCCCGTTTGAAGATTTCCTTTTACTAACTTCAATCCTAAAGTTTCAATAGTTTTGACACAAGGGATTTCGCCCTTCTTATATTAGTTTTGATACAAAAGATTACGTCTTTAACTTAGTTTTAATAGGGATTACACCTTACACTAGTTTTATGATATTGCGCTCAAAAGTTTGTGAAATTTTTACAATAGAAACACCTCACAAGGTATATATACGCTCAATTCACAAGATTTCTCTCAAATGATTTACAAATTAGTTTCTAGTGAGAGAGAATGTGGAGAAGAATTAGAGAATGAAAGAATGAGAGTCTTTGGCCTTGTTCTCTAACCCTTGAATCCTCAAATTACTTTAATTTATAGTTGGTGGGAGAATATAGCTGTTACAACTGATTTGGGAGCTGTTGGAGACTTTTTGGAAACTTGCACAGACATGTCCTTCTCCTGCAAGGTTGTGTTTCCTTTATTATTCACTTTTCAACGATTATATTTTATGCTAACATGGGTATGTGTCTTCCTCACATGGTCGTGTGTCACTTTTTGATGCATAACCTTTTGGATTCCAGTAGCTAGCATGGAATATATGCACGGTCATCACACGGGAAACACAAAGCTAGATTTTAGCCTTGCACACAGGCGTATTTTTCTGCTACACGACCGTGTCTTCTGTCTCTTTGATTTTTCTTTGCTTGATATGACAGCATGTCACGGGCGTGTGTATGATTTTGCTTTGACACACGGTTGTTTGTCTTCTTGCACACGATTGTGTGTGCGAATTTTATGCACAACACGGTTGTGTGTCTTAAGCACATGGTCGTGTGTGGCAACTTTGTGCACAATACGCTCGTGTGTATCAAGTATACGGTCGTGTGTATCAAGTATACGGTCGTGTGTGACTTTAATTCTTCAACAGACTGGCGTGTGTTAGTATAACCCGATCGTGTGTGATATTAAAGTCTACACACACGATTGTGTATGAGCTTTGCACGGACGTGTGTATATATATTTCTGCAAAACAAGTTTTCAGCCGATTTTGGTCATGAACCATGTTCATGTCATAGGTAATTTTGGCATTTCATGAATTTTAATATATTTTCGAAATTATCAAAACACCAAAGGCTCAACAATTTTCATCTCTACTAAGCCTTGGTCTTATGAAATTCTCATTGTTTGCCTCATAATTTGGCAAAGACCCACCACTTTGAGCCTCTTTCTCAACCTTGTTATCTATCTTGTGCATTACCTTTATTCTCTACACTATCATCAATTCCCAAATCACTTCCATTTTATTACCCTTAGTTCCCACATTACTATCAATTCCAATTAAATTTTATTTTCAACATCATCATCTGATGCGTCAATCTAATGAAACTCATCCTCACAACACTCATGTATGAACAATTTGGGTTTTTTATTGGTTGTTTCCTCACTAGGCTCACTTGCAATTTTTTTTAGTAAGTAGGTTCACTTGGAATTTTGGATTGGTTCGGCAAAGCCAAAAATGGTTTTATAATTCTTGATATTCTTTGCACGTGTGATAATTTCTTGTATACCCTTTCATTTTTAGATTAGGAAAAAAAATGGTAGGTGGGAAAATGTTGTTTTTAAAATTTGATGGTAACAAAGTGTCATTAAGGCAATGTACGAGCGGGAAACAATTTTTATGCCATTAAAAAACTTTTATTTACCCATTATGCAGTGATTAAATTAAAATTCAATCTTTTTCAGCAATTTTATATATATGTGTGTGTGTGTGTGTGTGTGTGTGTGTGTGCATGTAGTAGTAAACAGAAGCATCAGCAATAAAGATGAGGTATTGTGAGTTGTGAGTCATAAGAGAAGAGGATCAGACTGTAGCAAAGTGGCTTCTTTAAGTAAATGGAGTGGACAACAGGAAAGCTTTTTACGGCTTTCTTTCGTAATATCAAAAGTATTTCTTTCTCACAAGCCAATGCTAATATGGTCTGGTTTCCTATGTTTAAAGTAAACCTTGCTTACCGAATAACAACATAAAGCATGTTTTCTTCTGTACTGTATTATATATGATCAACTACCCACAACATTCCAAACCAATAATTTCCCTCGAAATGAAAGCAATCTCTAAAGTCAATCTTTGAATGCGCCTTTCAATGTTTCCTGCATATCAAATCTGCGCATATCTCAAGTGTGTTACTTTACCTTTTTTCATGGAGATAACTCTTTGCTTCATTCAAATTTAACTTGGTTTGGATGGTAAATAACATCATGTTTTGAGTTTAAAATAATCAGAGTTGAATGAGAAAAAGAGTAAAAACTGTACATGGAAGGGGTGTATAGACCATATTCACTATAGTCCTGCCACATAGCTAGCAGCTTGAGTGTATAAAGTCTTTCAATTGCTATGACTAAAATTAAAATTAACCAAAAAAAAAAAAAAAATAACAAGCCCCGACCTACAAGTAGCCTAAGTTGTGTAAGGTCTGGATAGATAAGGACATGGATTTAAGCTTCTTTAACCTCATATTAAGATAAAGCTTTTGATTTACCAGTGATATAATTATGAGGAGAGTTGTAATAGTCGGAGCTAAATTGATGTGGTAGGTAGTCCTAAGTTTGCACTAGTCCTCAATGGATTAGGTTGAAAAGTGAAATGAACCGATGAAACCGAAACTTGTACAAACAAAAACATTGATGAGCCATTGGCTCAAGTAGTCAACTTTTTGTCCAAAAAATTAAAATTAACAAATAATAAAAAGAATAGACAACTCAATAATAGAATGACAAGTGTCAAACCTTACAATAAAGTTAACAGACCTGGGCACGAAGAAGTCTAGCTTCTTAGTTGAAGGAGTAACATAATTATTTAAGCCCCATTATGAACCTTGCTAAACCCCTTTTCAAATGAAATTTTTTCATTTTCATCTTTCTAAAATATATAACATTATCTTTTTCCTCTCCTGGAATCAAGCTTTGCCTTCAAGTTATAACAACACACCAATAAAGTTATAATGGATCAATGTATAAAATGATCTTAAAAACTTGTTGATTCTGTTTTTTAAATAAACTAATTTTGTGAAGACAAGACATTTCATTAAACTATGCAATTTTATTATGAAGTGTGATTGTAAATATATAAGATGAAGAACTAAAAAAGAATATTCATTTAAAATAAAATTTAACTGGTGCTGAAATTCGTTATGATTATATGTGAGACATAATGAAGTGTTATATCTATGCACATAATCAAAATTCTACATAATAGAATTGAAATAAAATAAAAAAATAAAAAAACTTGCCGAATTTAAAGTTCCCACCTTGCTTAGTGTTGAGTTGCAACAAAACATTAGCTAGCTTCATCCTTTCAATGCAAGGGCTTCCAGGCTACTCAAATTTGGTCACCCAGGGACCTATAAAGATTTTTTAAAATACATACTTGCATAGGATGTAGCTGAAAGAGAATACATGAATCATGACAATAAGTCCTCTAAGAATGAATAATATCTTTCATACATCTCAATGTATTACGTTTTTTCATAGTGTAATGAATACACTTTATGTTTATTTTAGTTTAAAATGATTATTATTCTCAACAAATATATAGACATAAAATGAGAAAAATAAATCAATTGAATAAACTGAATAAGAGTTTTAGTATATAAAGATATCTCTAAAATAAATCACAGGATGAAACCTACTCCCATCACTATTACATCATGGGACCAACTTTCATTGATATTGCACAATCTTTAATACTCTTTGGTAGCTTGTCTTTTGTCAAAGTATCAATAATCATCAATAATTTTTTTACTTATAATAATTTTGTCCTAAGATCTAATACAATAGAGAAAACCAACAATATATATAGGTGTATCTTCTTAATATTTTTTAAGTGTTTGTTTCATTGTTTTTGCAATAGATTCAAAAATTTCATAATATCTATATTCTTTAAAAATAAAACTAATATTCACTATAAAATATAAAACTAAATAAATTATAGGATAATAAATTATAGAATAGTGATCAATAGAATATTTAAGAGGTTCTAAAATATTCTTTAAAACATATCCAACTTCCCACTTATTTCCTATAAAAAAATATATGGTTTTTAGGATATTTTGCTTGTATGTTAAGATATTTAGTAATAACATTTTCATTATATGGGATTGAAAGATGAGAGATTGAGAGAGGCGAGAGAGTTATGTTGTCACATCCACAAGTTTGCCAAAGGTACTTTAGACATTTACTATTATTTATGAATGTTTTATACATGTGTATTGTTGAATTAAATTGTATGACCATGCATGCCAAGAGTGTAAGCTTGTACATGCTATGAAAGGGCATTTTAGTCCTTTTCATCATGAGAGGATTCAAAATTCTAAGTGTAAAGGGATGTACAGTCGTGCATGGTTGAGTGCATACTTGAAATCTCAATGAAAGAATGAGATTTTAGTTGGCTATTATGCACGATCTTGCATGGGTAGGAACACGACCGTGCTTGAAATCAATTATTGGATAAATCTTGTTTTCGATGGTTGAAGAACATGTTAAAGATGGTTGAAATTGTTAGCACCATCGTATATGAGGATTACACGATTATAAGTGATATTATTTGTCCAAAAATATATAAAGAAATGAATAAGGGTAGAGAGATTGATTTACATTTTGTTCACCAAAAATTTCATAACCAAATAGAGAGTTCATTTAACAAGTTTGAAATCATCAAAAAAGGAGTTTAATCGTCAAAATTTGTCATTGCCATGTGAATAATATTTAGTCACCAAAATCCAAGTAAGTAGGCTATCATTCCTTTATGTTTTTTTATAAATATACAAGAATATGCATGCCTAGTATCTATGAGTATAATTAATTTGTGAACATTATAAGCATGTCAAAATGGTTACTATAATGAGAAATTGAATTATGTAGTATGATTGAAATAACTTAGAGTTGTAAAGACTTACTCTTCATGTGTCGAGACATATAAACTTTGGTAAAAAAAATGTTAGAAATTAAGTTTCGGGCAACAGTGCAAAATTGTGCATTTAGTGGTGAACAGTCATGCATTTAATAGGTTGAAAAAGGTGAAAAATAGTCATGCATGAAATACACGGTCAAAAATATTGTGTAAGGACACATGATCATACATGAGTACGTGCACGCTTATGGATGTGGTTAAGAAGTGTATGGCTATCAAGGTGGATGGTGTACAATCATGAGGCAAGAAAGTCAATCACGATTGTAATAGTAAAGAACTCACACCAATGCATAAGAAAAGTTAGGTGAATGGTAGTGCATGGGTTGTCACACACATACACAATCCTAAAATGATAATTTTAACCTTATGTTATAGTTGGAAGTAAGGATAGATTGATAAGACCTTAATAGAGATAGTTTAAGGGGAAATCTGAGAATCAAGTGCCTAACTTTATGAACAATGAGTCAAACCTTGTATAGTTTGGATTTAGGTCAAAATAAAAAAAAAGTCATATATGAATGGAAAACAACTGAATAGTTAGTGTAAGCCACTAGTTATATGCAATGTGGTATATTATAAGAATTTTAACATCAATGTTAAGTTATCTTTGGCCTAAGTTCAAAGTGAACCCTAATGAAGGTAGAAGGGTTGTAACTAAACACTCATGAGATGCTTCATGCATAGGACACCAAGTTGCCTTCAACAATTCATTTAGTTACCTAATGCATGGAAAAAGGAATTGCATCAAATAATTCCTCACGTGGTCAATGAGATGTTTTGTATACATATCGTGGTAAGGGTCCTCCAAGGATGATTGTTTTTGTTGTCTAACCAAATAAAGTTGTATATAGAAAAGAGACTACCACCAATGATTTTTTTTCACATAACCAGGGTGTTGATGCTTAATTAGCTTGAGTTCGATCAACAATATGCTTTGTTACTAGAATTAATTTATATACATCTGGGATGTTAAGATTAATAGTACATGCCTTCATGAAACAATGGTACTATAGAATCATAGGAAAAAGTATCATATTAACACTCATGATTTAAGAATAAAAAATTTAGGAGTCCTAAGATAAAGTATCCAATGGAACTCATGACTTGAGAATTATTCATACAGGATGATAAGACCCTTTAAGAGTAGAAATTTGATATTCCATAATATAATTAAGAGTAGACATTTGGAATGTCGTATAATGATACATAATAGGCATCTAGGTTGCCATCGACAATTTTAATACATGCATTGAGATATCGATAGATTATCCAAACATATACATTAAAGATGTTAAGAAATTAAGGATGGCAATGAAATATGCCAAGAATAGAATTTTTATATATTATGGCCTAAAAGATCATCTACTTACTGATTAGTTGCACACTCATATGTTCTTTTATGTTGCTTTGTAGATAGGAGAGATTAGATATAGGGGCATGTGGGGGAAATCAATGTTTTAGCTCAAGAGTTTGCATGATAAGGGGCCTTAGTCTTTTAGTTTTATTCATGTTTATCTATTGCATATTTTAGAAATGTTACGCATATTTTGTTATGCATATTTTCAATTTTATATCATTTGACATGTTTATGGATATTATGTATGAGATGATTATTGATGTTTATTTGATTTATTTGTTGGTTTAAAGTAAGAAGTTGAAGCATGTCTCTTCAGGTTTATATTCTCTTTAAGGGTATGTATCTAAAAATGGGTGTTACATATGTGGTTATGTGAAACACTGAATAAAATTAGTATAGAATTTATAGGAAAAGTTTAGAAAAATATTTAAAAAAAAAATTGAAGTAATCGTTTGCAATGATTACTTGACCTTTAAAGAGTAGTCATTACAAAATGGGTACTTCTTCCAATAGTCTATTTTGATTTGTTTTTCATATAAAAAAGTAGGTCGTATCATGTTGACCCGTAGAC
Organism: Anacardium occidentale; assembly: GCA_026122585.1. Lineage (NCBI taxonomy): Eukaryota > Viridiplantae > Streptophyta > Magnoliopsida > Sapindales > Anacardiaceae > Anacardium > Anacardium occidentale. The sequence continues at coordinate 513,085 of JAJEJH010000345.1, read as the reverse complement.
TTTCCTAGTAGTCCCAATATAACCCATTATATATACAAATCTTGGCATGATTAATAAATTTGCAAGTTAAGAGTATGCTAGACTATGGGCTAACACAACCTTTTATCACCTCTAGTCATTGTGGTTAGTTCCTATGGTAAAGCTTTAGGTATGTTTGTGAATCTTCGACATTTGTCACACCTTCAAATGAAACTAACTGTATCTTGGTGCAATATTAGCCAATAATATGCTTGGCGACAAACATTTTATACTAAAGATTGCCCCTAACATGATTTTTGCATATTCCTTCATGGATTTTTTTTTATTTTTTATGATGTAGTTTGTATAATCACTTATGATGTATCATAGGAAAAGGTAATTGTAGTGGGCATCATAATAAAGGGAAACTTTAATAAGGCATCCTAATGACTAATTGACTAAGTGAGGAATCATAGTGAAGGGGAATATAATCTTGTTTATATAGTTTTTCGTTGGTCAAGGTATAACAAGTAGATGTAGTACAAAGATTTCTTGTCTTTACTCTGTTCTCAAGAAGAGCCCTATCTTTGAGATATGTAATGATATGGTTAATCTAGGTTGATAGTTTGGCCACAGGTAGTGTGACTTACATGGAAGTGGCAATGTTGGTTACTTTTTGAAATTCTATTGGAATGACACTTAGGATTTTAATATCCTTCCTTAAGGCTAATTAAGTAGCTATTTACTGAGTGTTTTCATATTCACGTTTTTCCTTTATGTCATTTTATAGGTAGGAGACAATAAATGTGGGCCATGTAAAAGAGATTAATGAGTCATTTTAGGAGATTTGCATAAAGAAAGGTTTTAGTTATTCAGTTTTGTTTTGTTTTTTTTTTAGATGTATAAACATGATTATATGTTATCAGTCATAAGCATTTTTAGATTATGCATTTCAGACATGTTTATGGACTTTTTGTATAGATGATATGTTGAAGTTATGTTATTTATATGGATACCTTTTTTGCACACATTTAAGTAATGTTAATCATGTTTATCTTAATGTTTTAATTTTGTTGTGTGGTGAAGATAGATGTCTAGTGGCTTTTATTTAAAACATTTTTTGAGTCTTTAATCCGTTTAGGGGTATGCATTAGGAAAGGTATATTACAATATCCTTTAAAGATATTTCAAGTGCAATGCAAGATTCTAGAGAAAGAAGTCCTTGAAGAGATGAACACCCTATTGGAGAAAAAACATGGAAACTTATTAATCTACTCAAAATAATTAACTAGTGTGATACAAGTAGATTCTTATTATGAAATATACCTTTAACGCGAACATAAAGTAGTATAAAACAAGATTGGTTGCTCAAGAATACAGTCAAACATATGACAAATTATGAAGAAACCTTTACTCTAATGACAAAGTTAGACACTATTCAAGTTTTTTTTCTCTATTGCTACCAAGCTCGACTAGGAATTACTTTTTTTTTTTTTTGGAAAAGGTTAACTAAGAATTGCACTAAATGGGTGTTAAAAAAAAATGTATTCTTCGTTAAAACTAAGAAGAGGAAATATATAGGAAGATATCATTCGGTTTTAAGGAAAAATGAAAGACAAACAAGATTTTCATGTTTGGTTTACTCAATTTAATAAAATCATTAAGTGATTTAGGTACCAACAAGGTCAAGCTAATCATATTCTCTTTGTGAACAAGCTACGAATGGGAAGAAGTCTATTTTATTAGTGTATGTTAATGATATGGTTCTAACCAATGATGATTTTCAAGAGATTGATAAGTTAGAAAGGCTACTACAATGCAAATTTAAGGTTAAAGGCTTGGGCAAGCTTCAATACTTCATCGGGATGGAAATAACTAAGAGCAAGAAAAATGCTTTTATCTCACAAAGGAAGTATACTCTTGGCATTTTGAAATAAAAAAGGAAATTTCGATATAGACCCTTGAGAACACCATTGGAACAAAACTAGAATCGTAAAGTCTTTGGAGAGACTCACTTTTTAATAGAGAAATGTACTAACACTTTGTTAGGAAACTCATGAATCTATCACTAAAAAGATCGAACATTGCTTAAAGTGTTAATGTTGTAAGTTAGTTCATGCACTCTCTCACAAAAAGACATTTTGATGATATGAATCAAATTTTTTGAAACCTTAAAGAAACATAGGATAAAGGGTTGCTTATTCAAGAAAATCATTCAAAGGGATGTTAAAGGTTTTGCTAATACTGATTAGGTCAACTACTTTAAGACTACAGGTCAACTAAAAGATAATGTGCTAAGCTATGAGGGAATTTAGTGACTTAAAAGAGTGAAAATAGACAATGGTGGCAAGGAATAATGCAAAGACTGAATACTAAATCATAGCCGAAGGTGTATGTGAGTTGATTTGGTTGCGAAGGTTGCTTAAAGACATTAGCATAACTTTGGTAGCATTTATAGAGTTGCATGGTAATAGCAAATAAATTATCCTCATAATTGACAACCTTATACCTCATTCAACATTGATAGAGCGAAGTATCTGAGGATTGATAGAAACTTCATCTAGACCAAGACTGAAAATAGAAACAAATATCCTTACAAAAATTATCTTAAAATTGGGATTTGATGCAATTGTAAATATATAAGGACTTATTGTTTTATATTCATCAGCTTAAGGGAAAGAGTTGAAAAGTTTACCTTGATTTGAAGGTGTTACATGCTGTAGAACTAATTTAGTGAGATTGTAATTACTAATTAGATTCAACTTTCCCCATTTTTATTTTTTTTTTGATAATGGTATATACTTTTCAAATTACTACTAAATTAATATATATCAATTTGGTATCGATGATGATTTATCACCGTATAATTGAATATTAGTTTATTCTTAATTCAAACTTATTTAATTACGTGATCACACATCATTATTAATACTTAATATTATATATAATTTTATTGTTTTTGTTTTTGATAGGTTTTGATTTTTATTCCTAGGATTAGGGTTAGTATATATGATTGTTGTATCATCTATATATTAGATTTCAAATAAAATGATTGAGAGAAATTCATCCACAAGGTTACTTTATTATGTAGAAAAATGAAACTAAAGCTCTTACACAATTGATATAAGCTTATAAGTAAATGGAGAATCCTAATACTCTTTCATTGTAAGCCCAAATTGAAACAACTACTTGTATTAACAAAATTTGAAACAATAGATTAAAACCACAAAATTGACACCTTATTGTTGATTATTGCTAATTAAACGTGCTAATATAGTTAAGGTTGGATTTGAATTGAATTTACTTAAATGAGCTCAATTCAAGCGAGTTTGAGTTCGAACTCGCAATTTCAATAGTATTAAGTTCAATTTCAAGCTCTAAAGGAGTTCAGCTCGCTAAACTCATGAGTTTGAAAAATTCAATTTCAATTGATTAAAATAATATTTTTTTATATCGTTTTAGTGACATTTTTTAAAAAGCTTATTAAGAAAATTGTTAAAAAACTTAATAACATACTCGCAAAAAAGTTTGACTCGACTAGTTAAACCTCGAGTTTGAGATTATATCTACCAAACTAGTTGAATTCAAACTTAGACTTAAGCTTAATTTCTTATTAGCCAAACCAAGTTCGAGTTTGCTCGAATTCAAATTTAGGTCAACTTAAATCTAAGTGCACTGGAGTTTCCATCTTCCTAATCATTTGCAACATTAACAGTGCCTTCTTTATGATTAAAAAAAACAGGGAAGAGAGACGTCGATAGAAGAAATATGCAAAGTAGAAATAATGCCAAGACTTAAAATCAAATTACAAAAACCCTCAGACCATAAACTGCAGAAATCAATTCAACCTTCCAAAGTCAATTATATGCAAAAAAAAAAAAAAAAAAGTGATAATAGTAACTTCTGTTTGTTGTTCCTTTATCTTTGGGTTGGCAAGATATGATCATACTACACTTGAATGCAAGCCCTTAAATCCAAAATGCAGCCATTGTCCACTGTCAAACACTCAAAAGAGACCATACTTATATCAGTTACAATTTTTAGTACTCAGATTCACCAGAAAAATATTTTCATGTGATTTTTTTAGCTGCTAAGCGCTTCCATTATTTCTACTCCAAGTGCTTGGCAAAGTAATTTGACTAAAACTCCTTAATGAAAAAAACTGCCTGTCACATATATAAATAACAAAAAACAAAAAATTAAAATAAAACAAAAAATATGCTTCCTATCTCTATTTCAAGTGCTGCAGTTACATAGCTCTTCTAGTGAAACTGGAAACAATAATCAGATGAATACACAGTCAATTCTAAATTGTAACACATTTCAGGAGACAAAGACACCTTTTTATTTAGACCCTGTGCAGTCATAAGCTCATAAGATTTAAGCATCAACGTCTCTTAACCTGCAAATCATTAAACATGAAATTTTAGTGCAGACATTGATTGCATAAAATTTTGGTGCCATGCAATTGTCTCTTTAAAAATGTAATTGGAGTGGAGCCTCAATAACTATTTATATTTTTACATGAGACGAAAAAATAAAAATAGAGAAATGGTCTAAAAATTAGAAGCTCAACGACAGCTATTTTTATTTATCTGTGCTAAGACTGCTTTAGTTTGGCAGCCAATAAATGACAAGGCTTATCAAAGCCCCAAAACAATATACTGATAAAGAACCTGAGGTTCATGCAATTCATGAGAAATTGATCTGTGGACGTCAGCAAGAAGCACATTCTGCTTCTCCAAATGCCTGCACACATAAAACAAAAAAATAAAAATAAATATGTAACTCAAATAGATTTCCATATTTTATAAATTGCAAACAAATATAAATAGACTTTCTTCGATATTCTCCATTGTAACATGGATCCATGGTATGATGGCCAACTGTGTCGTTGATATTGCGATATGGATTACAAAGAAGATAGAACTTAAGAGGAGAAATAGAAGAAGAATTGAATTAAAGGAAGCTTAGTAGAGAAGAGAAGAAGAATACCAGGATGAGATTCTAGAATCAACACGAAATCTGATTTTTCATTCCATCATTGCCTTTACATATTACAGTTAACAGTGTTACCCATGATCATTTCCTTCTCTCTTTTTAACTAAATCTCATAAATCGAATAACTGACACCATTGCATTATTTTAAAACAAGTTTCAAAATGCAGCATATTACAAATTTCAACTTCCCTACTTCAATTGCATTTCCGCTCTTAATCCTTAACATCAACCACCTCTCCAAATTCCTCTTCCTCAAGGGGGAATGCAAGAAACCTTTGTTGGAGGGAATCAACAAACTTTCATGTTGGAGGAAAGTGACCTACCCATTGAACTAGCAGCTTAACCACAGGTGCATTTTGACGCTTGACTAGCTTATGATCAAGTATAGCCTGTGGATGATCAGCTGCATATGGATGAATTTGAGGGATGGTTAATAAGGCTTGAATGTTGGCATCAATAGGCTTGAGCAAGGAAACACAGAAAACATTGTGAATTTGGGTGTCATCAGGAAGTCTCAGACGATAAGCCACTTTACCAATAATCTCCTGGACTTGGAATGGACCAAAGTACTTGGGTTGAAGCTGTTGGTTACCTTGGCGCACAGTCACCTGTTTATAAGGTTAGAATTTAACATATGTTTAGTCCCCAATTGAAACTTGCGACTTGTTCTCTTTCTATCAGCCATCCCCTTCATCCTAGGCGAGCCTTAGTCAGATGGTACTTGAGAGTTTGTATTGTTGCCTCTCTAGCTCTAAGCATATTGTCCACTACCACAGTTTTTGAGTCACTGGAAAAATAAGGGACATGAATAGGAGGAGGGTATCCACATATGCCTCAAATGGAATCTTTTGAAGGTTTGTGCGGTAGGATGTATCTTTCAAAACTCAGCCATGGACAACCAATGGGATCATGAGTGAGGGTCCATAAGTGAGGCATCTCACTTGCCATACATCTAAGATAGCCCTCTAAAAAGTTGTTAAATACCTCATTATGTCCATCAGTTTGAGGATGATAAGAAATGGAGCGTTACAGTCCCACTTCTTGGAGTTTGAATAACTGTTGCCAAAATTTATTACCAAATATTATCCCTCAATCACTAGTAATCATATTTGGCATAACATGGAGTTCGTAGACATGATCTACGAATACTTACACAATAATAGTGACAGAAAAAAGGTGTCTAAGATGAATGAAAGGAGCAAATTTAGTTAAGCTGTCCGCCACTACTAAAACGGCAGATTTTCCTTTATGATCTGGACAACCTTTCTATGAAGTTCATAGTCAAGTCAGTGAAGACTCCAGTGGGGATAAGAAGGGGCTACAACAAACCTGGAGGTGCAATCTGCTCAACTTTGTACCTTAGCCAAATTTGACAACCCCGAATGTGATTCCTTGCATCCTTCCACATGCCCTTCTAGTAAGCTACCAAGCCAACTTGTTTGTGGTGACTCAAGACTCCAGAATGCCCACCTAGAGAAGAGTCATGAAACAATGTGATAAATTTCTACTTTAATTCATGATCCTTCCCCACTACTAATTTCCCTTCTTCCTTAATTGACCTTAGAGAACAGTTCATTCTCTAATGTCTGAATTACCTTTTGCAAGTTAGCATCCTGGGTCCAACTCTTGTCCCTCAATTCAGAAGATAGAATAGTAGTAGTAAGGCAATGGAGATTTGGATAGGGCAGCCTAGATAAGACACCTATTGTCCTTACCTTTCTCTTGTTATATTTAGTCACATAGTCAAATCGCACTAGTTTCGCTTATTAGAAAATTTTCTTATGTGGACTAACATTAATTATAATTTTAATTTAATAAAACCAGATAACTGAATAGTCTAATCCTAATTTATATATAGATTTAAGTGATCAATAAAATTAAACTTACTATACTAGAAGGTAATAATCTAAATAGACAAGATTAGTATTAACCTTAGGGTTTTTTGGATCTTTGATGAAAAATTCATTAACTAATTATATATATTGATTAGGTCTTTTTCATTAAATTTAATGGATATAACTTCACGCATTGAAAGTTGTTATACATGAAAGTTTTAAGGGCTAGAAATCAATCACTTTATTATAAGTATTGTCAATATCATTATTAATTCATATTACTTGGAATTGCAGATTTCCTTTAAACTCTAAATTAATACTTTAATTAAGTATTCTATAATTTATGTGTAAATTTTGTGGATTGAGATTGATTATTATTTATTCAATTCATGTAAATTTAAATATTACATGTGGTTTCAAAGCCAAACACATTAAGTTATAGAATGTGAAAAATTAAAATTAAAATCAAAACATATTAATTCTTAATTATGAGTTGACCCAATCAACCCAGATCAAGGAGGTGTCGCTTTAAATGACCTTTCATAGATGATGAGTTATAACGGCCTTGTTCCAATCCTTATTCAATCTCAACCCTAGCCCACCCTCAACATAGGGTTTACAGGCCTCTTCCATGCAACTTTAAATTCATTTGAGTAACCATTTGTAATACTTTTTGTCACACAATTCTTTTGTTGTGTTCCTTTGTCCATGACCAAGACCCACTTTACTCAAATACCAATTGACATGGATTACGGAGCAGAGAGAATTTAAGGGGAGAAATAAAAAAAAGAATGAACTAAAGGAAGCTTAGTAGTAAAGAGAAGAAGAATAACAGAATGAGAGATTCTAGAGTCAACATGCACCGTGATTTTTCTTTCCATCGTTGCCTTTAAATATTATAGTGGACACCATTACCCGCAATCATTTCCTTTTCTCCTTTTAGCTAGCAAAAATGACACTGCATTATTCTAAAACAAGTTCAAAACGCAATGTACTACAAATTTCGACTTCGCTACTTCAATTACCTTTTCGCGTCTAATCTGTAACATATTGAACTAACTGAATCAACCTTTGTTACTAAGGAGACGAGATTCAGTCTGCACCATAAGTGAAGCATATAAAAGTAAGCATAATATAATCATACAAAATTATGATTAAATGAAAAATCTACAGGTCCAGTGAAAAATTATAAACCATATTACGCACTCGTGAAACCATAATGATGAACATAATGAAAACAAATTCTTTAAGACAAATCACGTTCACGAATTTCATCGACCATCTGATGGCGTCCAATAACTATACAAAATACCTTTTCTGAATGGGCATCAATCAACGGAACTCACCAGAAACTGTGAATATTGGGTTGTGGCAAAGCTCACTGCCACAAACCAAAGTGGGCAAAACAATAACAAATAAACAAGAACACTAAATACGAGTATTAATCAACCTAATGCAACGGCAAGTTTGCAGTTTGAAATTTTGACAGTGATTTTGCGGGCTGACTGTTCAGCTCGTCGCTGCCTCCTTTAACTTTTCCGTTGGGGCCTAATAGACTGTCCGTAGCAGGAATGGAAGGCAGCCCGTGCATCAATTTTAAGGTTATCGTGTGATCAGAGGCCTAGTCAATTTAATGAACCTTTAGCCCTAATTACAGGGGGTGCTACAACACACCAAACCTTTTGCAAGTACCGCCATAGTAGGCCAACCCAGTTCACATGTCTTCAGAGAAAGGTGCTTGCTTACTGGCTTTAACACTAGTTATCAGTAAAAATGTTCGTAGAGTGAGCAAAATTACTTACCATCTCAACGCATTCAAAAAAAAGTCAAATTTTGATTGAAGGACCTAATTATTTCTTTCATGAATTTCGAACTCAAGTAACAACTAAGAGAACATTTAGCTTAAAAATTTTCTTTCTTGATTCGATTGGAGTTCCAGAAGATGTTATATGGATTCTTTTACACATTATTTTGACCCTAATTTGGACATTACGTTATGGAGGACAAAGGATAATGTTATTCAATAGATTAGGAATTTGATTCTGCAAATGCTTTAGTGGTATTAATATTCTTGTTGCAGGAAGCAGAAAACAGACTCTGGATGTGAGGTTGATGATAATCTACTATAACAAGATATAAGTAATATAAAGAGAATTCTTGTTTTTTTTTTTTTTATTGGAAGCCATGCGTATGTGATTGTATGCCAAATTATGACTGGTGAAGCAAAAATCCCTTCACAGGGTTTTCATCATGCAAATGCGCTTTTAGTAGAAAATCAATATTCTTGTAGAAAAAGAATAGATTTGTTGATGAACATTATACTCATATTACATATATCAAGACTTTCCTTTCATAGGTATAAATTGTTTTATTCTTTTTTCTTTTCCTTTAAGCCATCAGTATGTGATTGCATGAATACAAAAAATGACTGGTAAAGCAAAATACTGATCAACTTTCACTTGATATCTTTTTACAGATTCCATTTTTTCACAAGAGAAACAAAAATCTATACATAACACAATTCAAGCAGCATCTAGCAGCAGGAATCTCCAGTGTTACTAAAAATAATAAAGAAAAATTATGGTGAATGATGGATGATGATGGAATACTGCGCCATATGATTCACGGTTGTTTGTTTTATTCCTCTCATGCAAAAGCCTGCATGAATAGCAGCACCAAAGGTTCAGATTTTTCATTCAGAGTGGGCATAATCAACAGTGCGAAATTAAAGCATCTAATTTATGAAGGTCTCTATAGCGCATGGGCATGGCTGATACCCTTCTTCCATCACCATTTGTCATGATATGCATAACTAGATTCTTAAGTGTGATCTCTTCTTTTCCTTTTCTTCTAGATTCTCAGAATTCATGTGACGAGTAGGCATTATGAGATTATATACTTTTATTATTAAGCAACACCATGCATATGCATGTTCATTATTCTGGTTGGATGCCTTGCCACTTAGAAGAATATGGAACCCTTTTTAACCATTTAAGAGATGTCAATAAAGCATTCCTCATGAAAGAAGAAAGCCTAGCTCTTCGGAAATGGTCCATATGGACCACTCAGTTTATTACTATGCTATAATTCTTCTCAGATTATTATTAGGGTACATGCATCTCTCATATCATAAAAAAATTAATCGTGGGCTCTGGTTTAATTATATATATTTCTAAATCATGCCATAATCACAGCAATTTTGTGTATGAATCATTCAACCACACGCAAACAGGTTCCTCTTTTCCCTCGTGATTTATTTAGGATGCGTTATAAAAGCATTGCAGCAAAGAAGTAGCTGTAATCTTAAATTAAAATAACTTTATCTTTTCGACCGAAATTTCATATGGATATGGATATGAATACATACAAGATTAAATCTTTTTACAATTTAGAATCAACTGAAACTTGTTAGAAACTATTTAGCTCAATAAATTGAATTCTTGTCTGATGAAAGGGACATGATTGTTGAACGGAAAAATTAAAAATGAAGGGAGGTCAATTCTTGAAAATTCATTGAATCCCACAAGGCATAGAGCTTTACCTATCAAAATTAATCTTTTCTGAAGGCTGTCAGAGGAGATCTTTTGCTTTTTTTCTTTTTTCTTTTTTTAAATTTTTCACTTGAAGATCATGACCAATATGATGAGTTCCATGATATTTAACTTCATGGCTTCCTGTCCAGATGCTTTAAGTTTAACTATGACATTTCAGAATCTGAGATCTCGTGCTTTGCTATAATTACTTCATTTCTAGAAAAATTAATAACTATTGCAAATAAATTAGTCTAGGCTGAATTGTCAATAAATCCATGAATTCCTTTGAAAAAAAGAAAAAGAAAAATTCAAACCCTGATTTAGTGTATGAAAATGACATCTACGACTATAAAAATAATCCTGTCAGTTCAATTGTTACATATGTCCATTGGAAGGAATTCAATATTCAAAAAAGTGTGGATGAGTTAACCAATACTGAAGCAAATGGTGGTATCCTCAAAATCAGGAAACTTCCCATTTAGATATAAAAGATAAGTGTTCATAAAGTATTACATGATGTTGTTGTGAAAGACGTTTTCTTCTTCACCGACAAAACCACATGGGTATGGCTCAAAGGTGACATGGGGCCAAACACAAAATGTCGATAACAATCCTCACAAAGTGCCCATGTATTTACAAAGCTTGTGAGTATTCCCTTCGGAGGCTAAAGCTCTCCACAACCATAACATCTCTTTTGATTCGCTACTCTGCAAGAAAATTCTTAAAGCTTTCGGAAATGGGTTGAGGTTTTGAAAAGCGAATCTATAACCCTAATATGACACCCTCAAAGCAGGATAGAACTTCTCAAAGAAGTTGCCCTGACATTTCTTCGCGTATAATCAATCTCAGCATGCATTGGTTCTATGTCTACATGACCAGTTTTTTTCAATTAATTAACAAAACTACATCAGGTGTGTGTGCAGTGCAGCCTACAAAAATTAAAAGATTCATAAGGAGTGAAGAAACTCTTGACGCAAAGCAATATACAAATAAAACTGAGCATTATCATGGGGATGCGTTACCTAAGGGAGAGAATATCATAAAACCTAAAAAATCATGATAAATAATTTGTGATTGAAAGTTTAGTGTGATTGGGGAGCATCGCATGTGAGGTGAATTAAATAAAAACTAGAAAAGAGAACGTGTTGTGGTCACAATTTGTCCACAGCCACCGGTTTGGTTTTATTGGATATATTTAATTTCACCCTAATACATTGGATACCTACTCCTTCAATCTTTGTAATTTTACAATTTCCGATGAATTTGTTTCATAATTTTTTATATACTAATGGATTTGGTAACGTCATCTACTAGTCAGTATGGTATTATAATATTATAGATGTAAAGAGTGATTTGTTAGAGAAAACTCAGAGACAAGTCCCGTGAGAATTGGTATCAAAACCGGAGAAGAGTTGAGGGGTGTATCACGGAGCAGTTCATGATGTCAAAGGTTTTGAAACATATGCAATTACGATGGCGTTCCCTCACATCCAGCCCCTCTATCTAATAGCTCCTGTATTTCTTTTTGTTTCCCAACTACAAGTAATAGGCTTTGTTTTAAAGGGAAAGGCATGTGAAGGCAGAATCTAGTGAAGAAGCATGATGATCTTATTGAAATCACGAGGGAAAAAATAAAGGAGGGAGAAGTGAATAATAAAATGATTAAAAAAAGGTGAGATGGAAGGCATTATCATCAAAGTACGCGAGGGAGATGGATGGGTCGTTTTCTGGTACACAGGGGATGTGTTTGGTGGAATCACCCACAAAATAAACTATCAAGGTAAAGTGAGTGAGTCGGTTTGTATAACATAAGGGGAGCAGGAAAGTTATGCCTTGTCAGAACTGGCGTGCATTTACATTGGATTTGTAATCATAACTGTAATCTGTCAGAGGGTCTTTGCTTGTATTGGGCCCGGGGCCTCTTCCTTATCTCTTAAATCTTCTTTACTTGTTTTCTTGTTGGAGCTTTTTGTATAAGTAAACAGTTTTATCGTTGTTGTAAAACGAAGCAAATTCCAAACATTAAAGGAGAAATTTATAGGTGGTAGTATATCGTAGTAGTGGTGGTAGTGGGGCGGTGATGCTGATTCAAAGGCGAGAAGGAGAACATTCTGGGCTTTGGCTTTATGTGATAGTGTAGCTGTGGTGGCTATCAAAAGAGAGGAACAGCTCATCCTTGTGAATTCTTGCTCTTTCGTTTAGGCTTTTGTTGGGTGGTTCTAGTGTGTTATGGGGTTAGGCTTTTGGCTATTCTCTTAACTCCTGTGTTTATGCATTCTCTTGACCTAACAATCACATTGTCATATGTACGGGTTTTTTATTCTTGTTCTTGTTGAACCGATCATACTCCATACCCACTTTACTTGCTTTTTAACATGTTAACGCCCTTTGTAGAGTCCAAACCATGTCAAAGGATGCTTTATAAATCAATCGGTATCTTTCATTTTATATTCTTGGAATGAGTTGAGTTTAACTTCTCCATATTTTGATGGTCTATTGAAATTTTTTGCTTTTGAATTTTGTTATCTGGTTCTGATTTAGTTTGTTATGCTATCATTTGAGGTGGGTTGTTTTTGTAATTTATTTTGTTCGTTGTATCTGTGCTTGAGTCGGCTAACACTTGGGTTGGAGATAGTCATGTAGAGGTGATTTTGTTTATGTTTTACCATTTTGTGTTGTTAGGTATGCTTAACATATTACATTTGGTGTGAAATGACACGAGAGGATTTTTGTTGGGTTAAGTTTTCAAGCTGAGCATGAATTTTCGTTGACTGATTTTTAATGCTTTGTTTGGTGAAAGAAATGGGCATGTTCTTGAATTCATTTGTGTCAAAATCCGAGTTTGATTCTGATGAATTTAATAACAATATTCGCTACCCTCTTGCAACAATTTTTTGGGTATTGATGTTTTCTTGCATAATCTTCCTTTTAGAAACCACCAAAATTGATGCTTATTGCCAACCATTTTGGTAGTTTCTTCAACTCATATCGAAATATGCTGTTTTTTTGTTGCAGGTATTGTGAGGAGCAAAGTTGAAAGAAGATTGTGTATTGTAAAGGAATGTATCTGAGTTTTGGGTTTTGAAACTTTGTGGACCAGAAAAGGTCTCCGTAGTGTGTGATTTTTGAAAAAGGAAAAGAAAGAGAGAATTGAATTAGATAAACAAATAAGGGCGGTGGTGTCAGTTTTGAGCAAGTGGGGGTGTCTCTGTTCATGAGAAATATATATGTTTTGAGAGTCTTTAGGTAATGTCTCCTTCACTTGACCTCTTTGCCCGGGCTCCGTGGCATTTGTTACCGATAGAGTAAGCAACCACTTCTTTGAGTCCCTTCCCATCTAAGTGAACAATAATTAGTTGAAAATCAATCTATCACCACACACCTCTCTCGTTATCTCTATCTTTCTCTTTCTTTGGCCTTGCTTTGTGGGGAAGATTCGGTCACACTAAGAAATTTATTAGATTTTACTTTGATCCATTTCTTATTATTGAAACACCATCTGAGAATAATCCAGTGTTTGATTCATACTTCTATAGTTTACTTGAAGTCTGATTGGTACTATTGTTTTGACTGGCTGTGGTGGGCTTTCACTGGATTTGGTGAAAGGTTGGAATCTTTAGACAGGAAACAGGGAACAGATCATTTTGTTGGTAAAATGAAGTTTATGAAACTTGGATCCAAGCCTGATTCATTTCAGAATGAGGGAGACAATATTAGGTGAGCTCAAGATTTTTCGCCGCCTCTCTGAGTAGCTACTAATTTTAT
>JAJEJH010000345.1:355576-498978 GCA_026122585.1 Anacardium occidentale | reverse complement strand
AAATGTTATGCATATTTTATTATGCATATTTTCAATTTTATATCATTTGACATGTTTATGGTTATTATGTATGAGATGATTATTGATGTTTATTTGATTTATTTGTTGGTTTAAAGTAAGAAGTTTAAGCATGTCTCTTCAGGTTTATATTCTCTTTAAAGGTATGTATCTAGAAATGGGTGTTACATATGTGGTTATGTGAAACACTGAATAAAATTAGTATAGAATTTATAGGAAAAGTTTAAAAAAATATTTAAAAAAAAAAATTGAAGTAATCGTTTGCAATGATTACTTGACCTTTAAAGAGTAGTCATTACAAAATAGGTACTTCTTCCAATAGTCTATTTTGATTTGTTTTTCATATAAAAAAGTAGGTCGTATCATGTTGACCCATAGACTTTCCTAGTAGGCCCCAATATAACCCATTATATATACAAATCTTGGCATGATTAATAAATTTGCAAGTTAAGAGTATGTTAGACTATGGGCTAACACAACATTTTATCACCTCTAGTCATTGTGGTTAGTTCCTATGGTAAAGCTTTAGGTATGTTTGTGAATCTTCGGCATTTGTCACACCTTCAAATGAAACTAACCATATCTTGGTGCAATATTAGTCAATAGTATGCTTGGCGACAAACTTTTTATACTAAAGATTGCCCCTAACATGATTTTTGCATATTCCTTCATGGATTTTTTTTTAGGATGTAGTTTGTATCATCACTTATGATGTATCATAGGAAAAGGTAACTGTAGTGGGCATCATAATAAAGGGAAACTTTAATAAGGCATCCTAATGACAAATTGACTAAGTGAGGAATCATAGTGAAGGGGAATATAATCTTGTTTATATAGTTTTTCATTGGTCAAGGTATAACAAGTAGATGTAATACAAAGATTTCTTATCTTTGCTCTGTTCTCAAGAAGAGCCCTATCTTTGAGATATGTAATGATATGGTTAATCTAGGTTGATAGTTTGGCCACAGGTAGTGTGACTTAGATGGAAGTGGCAATGTTGGTTACTTTTTGAAATTCTATTGGAATGACACTTAGGATTTTAATATCCTTCCTTAAGGCTAATTAAGTAACTATTTACTGAGCGTTTTCATATTCACGTTTTTCCTTTATGTCATTTTATAGGTAGGAGACAATAAATGTGGGCCATGTAAAAGAGATTTATGAGTCATTTCAAGAGATTTGCATAAAGAAAGGTTTTAGTTATTCAGTTTTGTTTATTTTTTTTTTTTTAGATGTATAAACATGATTATATGTTATCAGTTATAAACATTTTTAGATTATGCATTTCAGACATGTTTATGGACTTTTTGTATAGATGATATGTTGAAGTTATGTTATTTATATGGGTACCTTTTTTGCACATATTTAAGTAATGTTAATCATGTTTATCTTAATGTTTTAATTTTGTTGTATGGTGAAGATAAATGTCTAGTGGCTTTTATTTAAAACATTTTTTGAGTCTTTAATCCGTTTAGGGGTATGCATTAGGAAAGGTATATTACAATATCTTTTAAAGATATATCAAGTGCAATGCAAGATTCTAGAGAAAGAAGTCCTTGAAGAGATGAACACCCTATCGGAGAAAAAACATGGAAACTTATTAATCTACTCAAAATAATTAACTAGTGTGATACAAGTAGATTCTTATTGTGAAATATACCTTTAACGGGAACATAAAGTAGTATAAAGCAAGATTGGTTGCTCAAGAATACAGTCAAACATTTGACAAATTATGAAGAAACCTTTACTCTAATGACAAAGTTAGACACTATTCAAGTTTTTTTCTCTATTGTTACCAAGCTTGACTAGGAATTACTTTTTTTTTTTTTTTTTTTTTGGAAAAGGTTGACTAGGAATTACATTAAATGGGTGTTAAAAAAATAATATATTCTTAGTTAAAACTAAGAAGAGGAAATGTATAGGAAGATATCATTCGATTTTAAGGAAAAATGGAAGACAAACAAAATTTTCATGTTTGGTTTACTCAATTTAATAAAATCATTAAGTGATTTAGGTACCAACAAGGTCAAGCTAATCATATTCTTTTTGTGAACAAGCTAGAAATGGGAAAAAGTCTATTTTATTAGTGTATGTTAATGATATGGTTCTAACCAATGATGATTTTCAAGAGATTGATAAGTTATAAAGGCTACTACAATGCAAATTCAAGGTTAAAGGCTTGGGCAAGCTTTAATACTTCATCAGGATGGAAACAACTAAGAGCAAGAAAAATGCTTTTATCTCACAAAAGAAGTAGATTCTTGGTATTTTGAAATAAAAAAGGAAATTTGGATGTAGACCCTTGAGAACACCATTGGAACAAAACTAGAAGCATAAAGTCTTTGGAGTGACCCACTTGTTAATAGAGAAATGTACCAACACTTTGTTAGGAAACTCATGAATCTATCACTAAAAAGACCGAACAATGCTTAAAGTGTTAATGTTGTCAGTTAGTTCATGCACTCTCTCACAAAAAGACATTTTGATGGTATGAATCAACTTTTTTGAAACCTTAAAGAAACATAGGATAAAGGGTTGCTTATTCAAGAAAATCATTCAAAGGGATGTTAAAGGTTTTGCTAATACTGATTAGGTCGACTACTTTAAGACTATAGGTCAACTACAAGGTAATGTGCTAAGCTATGGGGGAATTTAGTGACTTAAAAGAGTGAAAATAGACAATGGTGGCAAGGATAACGCAAAGACTGAATACTAAAACATAGCCGAAGGTGTATGTGAGCTGATTTGGTTGCGAAGGTTGCTTAAAGACATTAGCATAACTTTGGTAGCACTTATAGAGTTGCATGGTAATAGCAAATCTATTATCCTTATAGTTGACAACCTCATACCTCATTCAACATTGATAGAGTGAAGTATGTGAGGATTGATAGAAGCTTCATCTAGACCAAGACTAAAAATAGAAACAAATATCCTTACAAAAGTTATCTTAAAATTGGGATTTGATGCAATTGTAAATATAGAGGGACTTAATGTTTTATATTCATCAGCTTAAGGGAAAGAGTAGAAAAGTTTACCTTGATTTGAAGTTGTTGCATGTTGTATAACTAATTTAGTGAGATTGTAATTACTAATTAGATTCAACTTTTCCCATTTTTTTTTTTTTTTTTTTTTTGGTAATGCTATATGCACTTCAAATTACTACTAAATTAATATATATTAATTTAGTATCAATGATGATATATCACTATATAATTAAATATTAGTTAACTCTTAATTCAAACTTATTTAATTATGTGATCACATACCATTATTAATACCTAATATTATATATAATTTTATTGTTTTTGTTTTTGATAGGTTTTGATTTTATTCCTAGGATTAGGGTAACTATTTATGATTGTTGTATCATCTATATATTAGATTTTGAATAAAATGATTGAGACAAATTCATCCACAAGTTTACTTTATTATGTAGAAAAATGAAACTAAAGCTCTTACACAATTGATATAAGCTTATAAGTAAATAGAGAATCCTAATACTCTTTCATAGTAAGCCCAAATTGAAACAACTACTTGTATTAACAAAATTTGAAACAATAGATTAAAACCACAAAATTGACACCTTATTGTTGATCATTGCTAATTAAACGTGCTAATGCAGTTAATGTTGGATTTGAATTGAATTTACTTAAATGAGCTCAATTCAAGCGAGTTTGAATTCGAACTCGCAATTTCAATATTATTAAGTTCAATCTCAAGCTCTAAAGGAGTTCAGTTCGCTAAACTCATGAGCTTAAAAAATTCAATTTCAATTGATTAAAATAATATTTTTTTATATCGTTTTAGTGATATTTTTTAAAAAACTTGTTAAGAAAATCATTAAAAAATTTGATAACATGCTTGCAAAAAAGTTTGACTCGACTAGTTAAACCTCGAGTTTGAGATTATATCTACCAAACTAGTTGAATTCAAACTTAGACTTAAGCTTAATTTCTTATTAGCCAAACCAAGTTCGAGCTTGCTCGAATTCAAACTTAGGTCAACTTAAATCTAAGTGCACTGGAGTTTCCATCTTCCTTATCATTTGCAACATTAACAGTGCCTTCTTTATGATTAAAAAAAACAGGGAAGAGAGACGTCGATAGAAGAAATATGCGAAGTAGAAATAATGCCAAGACTTAAAATCAAATTACAAAAACCCTCAGACCATAAACTGCAGAAATCAATTCAACCTTCCAAAGTCAATTATATGCAAAAAAAAAAAAAAGTAATAACAGTAACTTCTGTTTGTTGTTCCTTTATCTTTTGGGTTGGCAAGATATGATCATACTACAATTGAATACAAGCCCTTAAAACCAAAATGCAGCCATTGTCCACTGTCAAACACTCAAAAGAGACCATACTTATATCAGTTACAATTTTTAGTACTCAGATTCACCAGATAAATATTTTCATGTGATTTTTTTAGCTGCTAAGCGCTTCCATTATTTCTACTCCAAGTGCTTGGCAAAGTAATTTTACTAAAACTCCTTAATGAAAAAAACTGCCTGTCACATATATAAATAACAAAAAACAAAAAATTAAAATAAAACAAAAAATATGCTTCCTATCTCTATTTCAAGTGCTGCAGTTACATAGCTCTTCTAGTGAAACTGGAAACAATAATCAGATGAATACACAATCAATTCTAAGTTGTAACACATTTCAGGAGACAAAGACACCTTTTTATTTGGACCCTGTGCAGTCATAAGCTCATAAAATTTTGGCCAAAGGACTATGTCCCACCCATAGTTTGAGGCAGTGACAAAGTTCCACCCGCAAGTTTTTAAAAACCCGATCTCCCATCTATGGAAATAATTTAATATTAAATAAATAATAAACAATAACATTCCAAGGATAATTTTGTCATTTTATGATTAAAATTTTAGAAAATAATAAAATAAATTTTAAATAAATTTAAAAAAATATTAAAAATTTAAAAAAATTTAAAAATTTAAAAAAAAGTAAACTGGCCAAAGCCACCGATGCCGGCGGCGGTGGCCCTTGATAGCCGCACTAGGTGGCCGTCTCCGGCCACCTGGTTCCAAGGGAGGCCAGATCTGGCCTCCCCGTTCTGTGGAGGCGGCCAGATCGGCCGCCTCCTGTTTTGGAGGAGGCGGCCAGATCTGGCCACCTCCGCAAGATTTGGCCATCGGAAACGACTAAAGAGGGCCGATATTGGTCCTAGCGACCGTTTCCGGCCACGGTTGTCGAGGGAGGAGGCCAGATCTGGCCTCCTCCTCCAAAACTGGACCACCCAACGGGGAGGTCCAATCTGGCCTCCCCTGGAACTAGGTGGCCGTCTCCGGCCACCTGGTGCGGTTAGCAACGACCACTGCCGCCGGTGTGGGCGGCTGTGGCCAGTTTACTTTTTTTAAATTTTTAAATTTTTATATTTTTTTTAAATTTTTTATATTTAAAAATTATTTTATAATTTTATTATAAATTTTTATTTATTAAAAGACATTTTAGCCATTTCATTTGAAAAATTATAAAATATGTTTGAATTTTGGTCCAAGAGTGAGAGACCAGGCTTTTGAAAACTTGCGGGTGAGACTTTGTCCCCGCCTCAAACTATGGGTGGGAAATAGTCCTTTGGCCTAAAATTTAAGCATCTACGTCTCTTAACCTGCAAATCATTAAACATGAAATTTTAGTGCAGACATTGATTGCATAAAATTTTGGTGCCATGCAATTGTCTCTTTAAAAATGTAATTGGAGTGGAGCCTCAATAACTATTTATATTTTTACATGAAACGAAAAAAAAAAAATGGAGAAATGGTCTAAAAATTAGAAGCTCAACGACGGCTATTTTTATTTATTTCTGTTAAGACTGCTTTAGTTTGGCAGCCAATAAATGACAAGGCTTATCAAAACCCAAAAACAGTATACTGATAAAGAACCTGAGGTTCATGCAATTCGTGAGAAATTGATCTGTGGACGTCAGCAAGAAGCACATTCTGCTTCTCCAAATGCCTGCACACATAAAACCAAAAAAAAAAAAAATGTAACTCAAATAGATTTCCATATTTTATAAATTCTAAACAAATATAAATAGACTTTCTGTAATATTCTCCATTGTAACATGGATCCACGGTATGATGGCCAACTGTCTCGTTGATATTGCGATATGGATTACAAAGAAGAGAGAACTTAAGAGGAGAAATAGAAGAAGAATTGAATTGAAGGAAGCTTAGTAGAGAAGAGAAGAAGAATACCAGGATGAGATTCTAGAATCAACGCGAAATCTGATTTTTCATTCCATCATTGCCTTTACATATTGCAGTTAACAGTATTATCCATGATCATTTCCTTCTCTCTTTTTAACTAAGTCTCATAGATCGAATAACTGACACCATTGCATTATTTTAAAACAAGTTTCAAAATGCAGCATATTACAAATTTCAACTTCCCTACTTCAATTGCATTTCCGCTCTTAATCCTTAACATCAACCCCCTCTCCAAATTCCTCTTCCTCAAGGGGGAATGCAAATTGGAGGGAATCAACAAACTTTCATGTTGGAGGAAAGTGACCTACCCATTGAACTAGCAGCTTAACCACGGGTGCATTTTGACGCTTAACTAGCTTATGATCAAGTATAGCCTGTGGATGATCAGCTGCATATGGATGAATTTGAGGGATGGTTAATAAGGCTTGAATGTTGGCATGAATAGGCTTGAGCAAGGAAACACAGAAAACATTGTGAATTTGGGTATCATCAGGAAGTCTCAGACGATAAGCCACTTTACCAATAATCTCCTGGACTTGGAATGGACCAAAATACTTGGGTTGAAGCTGTTGGTTACCTTGGCGCACAGTCACCTGTTTATAAGGTTAGAATTTAACATATGTTTGGTCCCCAATTGAAACTTGCGACTTGTTCTCTTTCTATCAGCCATCACCTTCATCCTATGCGAGCCTTAGTCAGATGGTATTTGAGAGTTTGTATTGTTGCCTCTCTAGCTCTAAGCATATTGTCCA
Source organism: Anacardium occidentale (assembly GCA_026122585.1). Taxonomy (NCBI): domain Eukaryota; kingdom Viridiplantae; phylum Streptophyta; class Magnoliopsida; order Sapindales; family Anacardiaceae; genus Anacardium; species Anacardium occidentale. Next base: position 491,978 of record JAJEJH010000345.1, on the reverse strand, counting down.
CTACCACAGTTTTTGAGTCACTGGAAAAATAAGGGACATGAATAGGAGGAGGGTATCCACGTATGCCTCAAATGGAATCTTTTGAAGGTTTGTGCGGTAGGATGTATCTTTCAAAACTCAACCATGGACAACCAATGGGATCATGAGTGAGGGTCCATAAGTAAGGCATCTCACTTGCCATACATCTAAGATAGCCCTCTAAAAAGTTGTTAAATACGTCATTATGTCCATCAATTTGAGGATGATAAGAAATGGAGAGTTACAGTCCCACTTCTTGGAGTTTGAATAACTGTTGCCAAAATTTACTAACAAATATTATCCCTCAATCACTAGTAATCATATTTGGCATAACATGGAGTTCGTAGACATGATCTAGGAATACTTACACAATAATAGTGACAGAAAAAAGGTGTCTAAGATGGATGAAATGAGCAAATTTAGTTAAGCTGTCCGCCACTACTAAAACGGCAGATTTTCCTTATGATTTGGACAACCTTTCTATGAAGTTCATAGTCAAGTCAGTGAAGACTCCAGTGGGGATAAGAAGGGGCTACAACAAACCTGGAGGTGCAATCTGCTCAACTTTGTACCTTAGACAAATTTGACAACCCCGAATGTGATTCCTTACATCCTTCCACATGCCCTTCTAGTAAGCTACCAAGCCAACTTGTTTGTGGTGACTCAAGACTCTAGAATGCCCACCTAGAGAAGAGTCATGAAACAATGTGATAAATTTCTACTTTAATTCATGATCCTTCCCCACTACTAATTTTCCCTTCTTCCTTAATTGACCTTAGAGAACAGTTCATTCTCTAATGTCTCAATTACCTTTTGCAAGTTAGCATCCTTGGTCCAACTCTTGTCCCTCAATTCAGAAGATAGAATAGTAGTAGTAAGGCAATGGAGATTTGGATAGGGCAGCCTACATAAGACACCTATTGTCCTTATTACCTTTCTCTTGTTATATTTAGTCACATAGTCAAATCGCACTAGTTTCGCTTATTGGAAAATTTTCTTATATAGACTAACATTAATTATAATTTTGATTTAATAAAACCAGATAACTAAATAGTCTAATACTAGTTTATATATAGACTTAAGTGATCAATAAAGTTAAACTCACTACACTAGAAGAAAATGATTTAGATAGACAAGATTAGTATTAACCTTAAGGTTTTTTGGATCTTTGATGAAAAATTTATTAACCAATTATATATATTGGCTAGGTCTTTTTCATTAAATTTAATGGATATAACTTTACACATTGAAAGTTGTCATACATGGAAGTTTTAAAGGCTAGAAATCAATCACTTTATTATAAGTATTTTCAATATCATTATTGATTCATATTACTTGGAATTGTAGATATTTCTTTAAACTCTAAATTAATACTTTAATTAAGTATTCTATAATTTATGTGTAGATCCTGTGGATTAAAATTGATTGTTATTTATTCAGTTCATGTAAATTTAAATATTACATGTGGTCTCAAAGTCAAACACATTAAGTTATAGAATGTGAAAAATTAAAATTAAAATCAGAATATATATTGATTCTTAATTCTGAGTTGACCCAATCAACCCAGATCAAGGAGGTGTCACTTTAAATGACCTTTCATATATGATGAGTTATAACAGCCTTGTTCCAATCCTTATTCAATCTCAACCCTAGCCCACCCTCAACATAGGGTTTACAGGCCTCTTCCATGCAACTTTAAATTCATTTGAGTAACCATTTGTAATACTTTTTGTCACACAATTCTTTTGTTGTGTTCCTTTGTCCATGACCAAGACCCACTTTACTCAAATACCAATTGACATGGATTACGGAGCAGAGAGAATTTAAGGGGAGAAATAAAAAAAAGAATGAACTAAAGGAAGCTTAGTAGTAAAGAGAAGAAGAATAACAGAATGAGAGATTCTAGAGTCAACATGCACCGTGATTTTTCTTTCCATCGTTGCCTTTAAATATTATAGTGGACACCATTACCCGCAATCATTTCCTTTTCTCCTTTTAGCTAGCAAAAATGACACTGCATTATTCTAAAACAAGTTCAAAACGCAATGTACTACAAATTTCGACTTCGCTACTTCAATTACCTTTTCGCGTCTAATTTGTAACATATTGAACTAACTGAATCAACCTTTGTTACTAAGGAGACGAGATTCAGTCTGCACCATAAGTGAAGCATATAAAAGTAAGCATAATATAGTCATACAAAATTATGATTAAATGAAAAATCTACAGGTCCAGTGAAAAATTATAAACCATATTACGCACTCGTGAAACCATAATGATGAACATAATGAAAACAAATTCTTTAAGACAAATCACGTTCACGAATTTCATCGACCATCCGATGGCGTCCAATAACTATACAAAATACCTTTTCTGAATGGGCATCCATCAACGGAACTCACCAGAAACTGTGAATATTGGGTTGTGGCAAAGCTCACTGCCACAAACCAAAGTGGGCAAAACAATAACAATTAAACAAGAACACTAAATGCGAGTATTAATCAACCTAATGCAACGGCAAGTATGCAGTTTGAAATTTTGACGGTGATTTTGCGGGCTGACTGTTCAGCTCGTCGCTGCCTCCATTAACTTTTCCGTTGGGGCCTAATATACTGTCCGTAGCAGGAATGGAAGGCAGCCCATGCATCAATTTTAAGGTTATCGTGTGATCAGAGGCCTAGTCAATTTAATGAACCTTTAGCCCTAATTACAGGGGGTGATACAACACACCAAACCTTTTGCAAGTACCGCCATAGTAGGCCAACCCAGTTCACATGTCTTCAGAGAAAGGTGCTTGCTTACTGGCTTTAACACTAGTTATCAGTAAAAATGTTCGTAGAGTGAGCAAAATTACTTACCATCTCAACGCATTCAAAAAAAAGTCAAATTTTGATTGAAGGACCTAATTATTTCTTTCATGAATTTCGAACTCAAGTAACAACTAAGAGAACATTTAGCTTAAAAATTTTCTTTCTTGATGCGATTGGAGTTCCAAAAGATGTTATATGGATTCTTTTACACATTATTTTGACCCTAATTTGGACATTACGTTATGGAGGACAAAGGATAATGTTATTCAATAGATTAGGAATTTGATTCTGCAAATGCTTTAGTGGTATTAATATTCTTGTTGCAGGAAGCAGAAAACAGACTCTGGATGTGAGGTTGATGATAATCTACTATAACAAGATATAAGTAATATAAAGAGAATTCTTGTTTTTTTTTTTTTTATTGGAAGCCATGCGTATGTGATTGTATGCCAAATTATGACTGGTGAAGCAAAAATCCCTTCACAGGGTTTTCATCATGCAAATGCGCTTTTAGTAGAAAATCAATATTCTTGTAGAAAAAGAATAGATTTGTTGATGAACATTATACTCATATTACATATATCAAGACTTTCCTTTCATAGGTATAAATTGTTTTATTCTTTTTTCTGTTCTTTTAAGCCATCAGTATGTGATTGCATGAATACAAAAAATGACTGGTAAAGCAAAATACTGATCAACTTTCACTTGATATCTTTTTACAGATTCCATTTTTTCACAAGAGAAACAAAAATCTACACATAACACAATTCAAGCAGCATCTAGCAGCAGGAATCTCCAGTGTTACTAAAAATAATAAAGAAAAATTATGGTGAATGATGGATGATGATGGAATACTGCGCCATATGCTTCACGGTTGTTTGTTTTATTCCTCTCATGCAAAAGCCTGCTTGAATAGCAGCACCAAAGGTTCAGATTTTTCATTCAGAGTGGGCATAATCAACAGTGCGAAATTAAAGCATCTAATTTATGAAGGTCTCTATAGCGCATGGGCATCGCTGATACCCTTCTTCCATCACCATTTGTCATGATATGCATAACTAGATTCTTAAGTGTGATCTTTTCTTTTCCTTTTCTTCTAGATTCTCAGAATTCATGTGACAAGTGGCCATAATGAGTTTATATACTTTTATTATTCAGCAACACCATGCATATGCATGTTCATTATTCTGGTTGGATGCCTTGCCACTTAGAAGAATATGGAACCCCTTTTAACCATTTAAGAGATATCAATAAAGCATTCCTCATGAAAGAAGAAAGCCTAGTTCTTCGGAAATGGTCCATATGGACCACTCAGTTTATTTCTATGCTATAATTCTTCTCAGATTATGATTAGGATACATGCATCTCTCATATCATAAAAAAATTAATCGTGGGCTCTGGTTTAATTATATATATTTCTAAATCATGCCATAATCACAGCAATTTTGTGTATGAATCATTCAACCACACGCAAACAGGTTCCTCTTTTCCCTCGTGATTTATTTAGGATGCGTTATAAAAGCATTGCAGCAAAGAAGTAGCTAGTAATCTTAAATTAAAATAACTTTATCTTTTCGACCGAAATTTCATATGGATATGGATATGAATACATACAAGATTAAATCTTTTTACAATTTAGAATCAACTGAAACTTGTTAGAAACTATATAGCTCAGTAAATTGAATTCTTGTCTGATGAAAGGGACATGATTGTTGAACGGAAAAATTAAAAATAAAGGGTCAATTCTTGAAAATTCATTGAATCCCACAAGGCATAGAGCTTTACCTATCAAAATTAATCTTTTCTGAACGCTGTCAGAGGAGATCTTTTGCTTTTTTTCTTTTTTCTTTTTTTTATTTTTCACTTGAAGATCATGACCAATATGATGAGTTCCATGATATTTAACTTCATGGCTTCCTGTCCAGATGCTTTAAGTTTAACCATGACATTTCAGAATCTGAGAACTCGTGCTTTGCTATAATTACTTCATTTCTAGAAAAATTAATAACTATTGCAAATAAATTGGTCTAGGCTGAATTGTCAATAAATCCATGAATTCCTTTGAAAAAAAGAAAAAGAAAAATTCAAACCCTGATTTAGTGTATGAAAATGACATCTACGACTATAAAAATAATCCTGTCAGTCCAATTGTTACATATGTCCATTGGAAGGAATTCAATATTCAAAAAAGTGTGGATGAGTTAACCAATACTGAAGCAAATGGTGGTATCCTCAAAATCAGGAGACTTCCCATTTAGATATAAAAGATAAGCTTTCATAAAGCATTACATGATGTTGTTGTGAAAGACGTTTTCTTCTTCACCGACAAAACCACATGGGTATGGCTCAAAGGTGACATGGGGCCAAACACAAAATGTCGATAACAATCCTCACAAAGTGCCCATGTATTTACAAAGCTTGTGAGTATTCCCTTCGGAGGCTAAAGCTCTCCACAACCATAACATCTCTTTTGATTCGCTACTCTGCAAGAAAATTCTTAAAGCTTTCGGAAATGGGTTGAGGTTTTGAAAAGCGAATCTATAACCCTAATATGACACCCTCAAAGCAGGATAGAACTTCTCAAAGAAGTTGCCCTGACATTTCTTCGCGTATAATCAATCTCAGCATGCATTGGTTCTATGTCTACATGACCAGTTTTTTTCAATTAATTAACAAAACTACATCAGGTGTGTGTGCAGTGCAGCCTACAAAAATTAAAAGATTCATAAGGAGTGAAGAAACTCTTGACGCAAAGCAATATACAAATAAAACTGAGCATTATCATGGGGATGCGTTACCTAAGGGAGAGAATATCATAAAACCTAAAAAATCATGATAAATAATTTGTGATTGAAAGTTTAGTGTGATTGGGGAGCATCGCATGTGAGGTGAATTAAATAAAAACTAGAAAAGAGAACGTGTTGTGGTCACAATTTGTCCACAGCCACCGGTTTGGTTTTATTGGATATATTTAATTTCACCCTAATACATTGGATACCTACTCCTTCAATCTTTGTAATTTTACAATTTCCGATGAATTTGTTTCATAATTTTTTATATACTAATGGATTTGGTAACGTCATCTACTAGTCAGTATGGTATTATAATATTATAGATGTAAAGAGTGATTTGTTAGAGAAAACTCAGAGACAAGTCCCGTGAGAATTGGTATCAAAACCGGAGAAGAGTTGAGGGGTGTATCACGGAGCAGTTCATGATGTCAAAGGTTTTGAAACATATGCAATTACGATGGCGTTCCCTCACATCCAGCCCCTCTATCTAATAGCTCCTGTATTTCTTTTTGTTTCCCAACTACAAGTAATAGGCTTTGTTTTAAAGGGAAAGGCATGTGAAGGCAGAATCTAGTGAAGAAGCATGATGATCTTATTGAAATCACGAGGGAAAAAATAAAGGAGGGAGAAGTGAATAATAAAATGATTAAAAAAAGGTGAGATGGAAGGCATTATCATCAAAGTACGCGAGGGAGATGGATGGGTCGTTTTCTGGTACACAGGGGATGTGTTTGGTGGAATCACCCACAAAATAAACTATCAAGGTAAAGTGAGTGAGTCGGTTTGTATAACATAAGGGGAGCAGGAAAGTTATGCCTTGTCAGAACTGGCGTGCATTTACATTGGATTTGTAATCATAACTGTAATCTGTCAGAGGGTCTTTGCTTGTATTGGGCCCGGGGCCTCTTCCTTATCTCTTAAATCTTCTTTACTTGTTTTCTTGTTGGAGCTTTTTGTATAAGTAAACAGTTTTATCGTTGTTGTAAAACGAAGCAAATTCCAAACATTAAAGGAGAAATTTATAGGTGGTAGTATATCGTAGTAGTGGTGGTAGTGGGGCGGTGATGCTGATTCAAAGGCGAGAAGGAGAACATTCTGGGCTTTGGCTTTATGTGATAGTGTAGCTGTGGTGGCTATCAAAAGAGAGGAACAGCTCATCCTTGTGAATTCTTGCTCTTTCGTTTAGGCTTTTGTTGGGTGGTTCTAGTGTGTTATGGGGTTAGGCTTTTGGCTATTCTCTTAACTCCTGTGTTTATGCATTCTCTTGACCTAACAATCACATTGTCATATGTACGGGTTTTTTATTCTTGTTCTTGTTGAACCGATCATACTCCATACCCACTTTACTTGCTTTTTAACATGTTAACGCCCTTTGTAGAGTCCAAACCATGTCAAAGGATGCTTTATAAATCAATCGGTATCTTTCATTTTATATTCTTGGAATGAGTTGAGTTTAACTTCTCCATATTTTGATGGTCTATTGAAATTTTTTGCTTTTGAATTTTGTTATCTGGTTCTGATTTAGTTTGTTATGCTATCATTTGAGGTGGGTTGTTTTTGTAATTTATTTTGTTCGTTGTATCTGTGCTTGAGTCGGCTAACACTTGGGTTGGAGATAGTCATGTAGAGGTGATTTTGTTTATGTTTTACCATTTTGTGTTGTTAGGTATGCTTAACATATTACATTTGGTGTGAAATGACACGAGAGGATTTTTGTTGGGTTAAGTTTTCAAGCTGAGCATGAATTTTCGTTGACTGATTTTTAATGCTTTGTTTGGTGAAAGAAATGGGCATGTTCTTGAATTCATTTGTATCAAAATCCGAGTTTGATTCTGATGAATTTAATAACAATATTCGCTACCTTCTTGCAACAATTTTTTGGGTATTGATGTTTTCTTGCATAATCTGCCTTTTAGAAACCACCAAAATTGATGCTTATTGCCAACCATTTTGGTAGTTTCTTCAACTCATATCGAAATATGCTGTTTTTTTGTTGCAGGTATTGTGAGGAGCAAAGTTGAAAGAAGATTGTGTATTGTAAAGGAATGTATCTGAGTTTTGGGTTTTGAAACTTTGTGGACCAGAAAAGGTCTCCGTAGTGTGTGATTTTTGAAAAAGGAAAAGAAAGAGAGAATTGAATTAGATAAACAAATAAGGGCGGTGGTGTCAGTTTTGAGCAAGTGGGGGTGTCTCTGTTCATGAGAAATATATATGTTTTGAGAGTCTTTAGGTAATGTCTCCTTCACTTGACCCTCTTTGCCCGGGCTCCGTGGCATTTGTTACCGATAGAGTAAGCAACCACTTCTTTGAGTCCCTTCCCATCTAAGTGAACAATAATTAGTTGAAAATCAATCTATCACCACACACCTCTCTCGTTATCTCTATCTTTCTCTTTCTTTGGCCTTGCTTTGTGGGGAAGATTCGGTCACACTAAGAAATTTATTAGATTTTACTTTGATCCATTTCTTATTATTCAAACACCATCTGATAATAATCCAGTGTTTGATTCATACTTCTATAGTTTACTTGAAGTCTGATTGGTACTATTGTTTTGACTGGCTGTGGTGGGCTTTCACTGGATTTGGTGAAAGGTTGGAATCTTTAGACAGGAAACAGAGAACAGATCATTTTGTTGGTAAAATGAAGTTTATGAAACTTGGATCCAAGCCTGATTCATTTCAGAATGAGGGAGACAATATTAGGTGAGCTCAAGATTTTTCGCCGCCTCTCTGAGTAGCTACTAATTTTATTTTCATTGAGAAAGCATTTTTCAGTTTGTTATAGACGTTTACCATTCATAGTCCTTGTATTATTGAGACCATATGTTCCCAATCACGTTTCCTGTTTCATGTGCATAAGTTTTCTGAGGATGTGATTTCTGTGAGCTCTTTTCTTTCTATGAATAACCAATCTTAAATGATAAAGGCATTTTCAATGCCAAGAATGTCAAAACTTTCTCTCAAAATGCTAAAGTGGGCATTTTATCAAGATCACCTGTCCAAGGTCATAGTTTGGTGGGAACAGAGCTGCACAGTGACTAGTTATCTTTAATGCTTTAGGGCATGCTTGGTTTCTCAAGCAATATTCGTTGGCTTGGTAGCAATATTTTTGCATTTTGTAGAAATTCCAAATCGATATGTTGTTTTCCTTCAAATTCTGAAGGAGGGAGAGGGGAATTGGAAAATTCGTTTATGTTGTTAAAAATCTAGCTTCTGTCTAGGCATCAGTTTTCAAGTTTCACAATAAACAATAATTTCTGTACTTTTAACTTGCCCTTCATGTAGCTTCATTTTAAGGAGTGGAGCAGTTCGATTTCACTTTCATTATTGTAGTTATAAATCTTACTACTTCCTTTACAACTATTAAGTTTGTTTCTCGCGGTACTTTTATTTGTAATTTTTTAGAGAAAAAATTTAGCAATATGTTGAGCATAAAAGAAAAAATATTTTTTCATTTTATCTCTAAGTTTTAGATACCATGTATTTTTAAAATGTGTGCATCTATTGTACTTTCTATATATTTGCATGAATGTGTAACTCTTCTTTTTCCTTTATAGAAATTAAGTTATGCTACAACCAGAATCTGTTAAATACATGTAGTAGAAAAAATCTATCTCTGTATAATGGGGTTGGTATCTTTCTCATTGAGTATATTGAGTTCATAGAATTTCCTAATCATTAGCATATAAACTAAAAACATCACTGGTAATATATTGTGTTCAGTACTTGCAATCCCTACAATGGGTAGGATGCATGTTTCCTTGTTTGCCTTTGTTTTTATCTAATGATTGCAAATTAAGTAAACATTTGTTGAATAAGTTTATTGTTAATGTAAATTGAAGACTTTTCTATGTGCAGGTATGTGGCTACTGAATTGGCAACAGATGTAGTTGTTAATGTTGGGGATGTGAAATTCTATCTGCATAAGGTATGAAACCCATATGGCCAAAACAGGCTGATAAACTTTGATTAAATTTGCATGCATTAACATAGATAAAATTACGGGTAAATAGCAATTGAACTCTACAATTTAATAATGTTTAGTACATGTGTGCTACCTAACCTAGCAGATCTGCTACTGCTCTTGTGTTCTTCACATGTTAAATGCCATTCAGAATTAGGGAAATGAGGCCTAGAGTTGATCATTCTCTTTAGACAATTGTCAACAACCAATTGCGGGTCTCAGCCATTCAGTACATGTCTGTGGATAATCTAACCTACTTCGCCTATCAGACTGGCCTAGATCTGAGAAAGATTAACTTAATATTATCATTTGGTACACTCTTTATTGGCGATAATTGAGTTTGTTCTTTACTAAGATTGGTAGTATTTGTGCAGTTCCCCCTTCTATCCAGGAGTGCACGCTTGCAGAAGCTGGCTGCAACAACAAACGATGATAACAGTGATGAAATTAACATCCAGGACATTCCTGGTGGTCCTGCAGCGTTTGAAATATGTGCCAAGTTCTGTTATGGTATGACAGTCACTCTCAATGCATACAATGTGGTTGCGGCTCGATGTGCGACAGAATATCTTGAGATGTATGAAACAGTTGAAAAGGGCAACCTAATTTACAAAATTGACGTTTTTCTCAACTCTAGCATCTTCCATAGCTGGAAAGATTCAATTATTGTTCTTCAAACCACGTCGTCTTTTCTTCCATGGTCTGAGGAACTTAAGATTGTCAGCCGCGGTCTTGATTCCATAGCAACCAAGGCTTCAATTGATACTTCCAAGGTGGCATGGTCATATACCTATAACAGGAAAAAACTGCCATCTGAAAATGGGAATGATCCTCTCTGGAATGGTGTTAGAAAACCGCAGTTGGTTCCAAAGGACTGGTGGGTTGAAGATCTCTGTGAGCTTCATATAGATTTATATAAGGGGGTGATAACAACAATCAAAACAAAAGGAAAAGTTTCTGGTGACATAATTGGAGAGGCCTTGAGTGCGTATGTCCTGCGAAGGTTGCCAGGGTTTAGCAACGGTATGACACAGAATGTTGATGTAACAAAATATAGATCTTTGGTGGAGACCATTCTTTGTCTGTTGCCCACAGATAGAGGCAGTGTTACCTGTGGTTTCCTGCTTAAATTGTTAAGAGCTGTAATTGTATTGGAATGTGGAGAAACAGAAAGAAGAAATTTGATGAGGAAAATTGGTCACCAGCTAGAGGAGGCTACAGTGGCTAATCTTTTGATCTGGTCGCCACCTGAGGAAACAACATTATATGATGTTGATATGGTGCAATGCCTTGTTGAAGAGTTTGTAAAATTTGAGCAGAGTGCTCAGACTGAGCCTAAGGAAAATGAAATACTGGAGAATAGAAGCCCCAGAATGGTAATGGATGCTTCAAAGGCAAAGGTAGCAAAGCTGGTTGATGGCTACCTAGCTGAAATTGCCCAAGATCCCAACCTGCCTCTTACAAAATTTGTTGACCTTGCTGAAATCGTCTCAAGTTTCCCAAGACTATCCAATGATGGACTTTACCGAGCCATTGACATGTATCTGAAGGTAAGCTCCTATTTTAGAAGTATCCTTTCACCATTTTTATAATTTTTAGGGGTGGGGTGGGTGGGTTTGTTAATATCGATTGTTCTATCCAAAAGACACTTTATGTTTCACCATTGACACACTGAACAATTTGCATTATTATGCTTTTAATGGTTACCTTCTGTAAAGATTTTTCATTGAGGTTGTGGATGATGTTTGCATACACTTGTAGTTGTAGGCATCTGTTAATTAAGTGTTGTTTTTGAAATTGATGTAGTATTGCAACTATTGCCAGCTAAGACCTCCATCTTCTTTGTACCTACCTCATTAATGGCGAGAAACTATCATAACTGTGCTTGCCATTATCAAATTATGTCTATCAACTTTGGAGTTGTAAATTTCAGATGCTCTATCAAGAACTATAATGGATTTGTTATGGTGCAGGAGCACCCTGGGATTAGCAAAAGCGAGAGAAAAAGAATCTGCAGGTTGATGGACTGCAGGAAATTATCAGCGGAAGCATGTATGCATGCCATGCAAAATGAGCGACTTCCCTTACGAGTGGTTGTGCAAGTCCTCTTCTTTGAGCAGATGAGAGCCTCAACATCAGCTGCTGGAAACAGCACACCTGACCTACCAGGGTCAATGAGGTCCTTACTCCCTGGTGGATCTCATGGGAGCTCACGATCCACAACAACCAACACTGAGGAGGATTGGGATGCAGTGGCAACAACTGAGGATATAAGGGCTTTGAAGGGGGAGCTTGCAACTCTGAGGTTAACTGGAGGTACCAGTGATAAAAACTGGAATGAAGGTGCTAAAAATGATGCTGAAAAAATTGCTACGGGTAAAATGAAAGGTGTTCTCATGTCAAAACTTTTTTCAAAGCTCTGGTCAGGCAAAGAAAGAAATGGGGAAATCAGTAGTAGCTCCGATACATCAGGGAGCCCAAGTCCTGGTTCTGCCACCGCAGAGGAAACGAAGTCAACCCCTTCTAGGAGTAGAAGGCATTCAGTATCTTAGATACAAACATGCTTAGGCACTCCTTGTTTGGGCTTCTAAACTCATCTCACATATTTGACCATTAGTTAAAATTAGAAGCCGCTGACTTTATCCAGCTGATTCCCCAGTGATATTTCAAGCAAAAGAGGCATGTTGAAAGGGTTATGGAGAAAAATGCATGTCTAGTACCTATAAAGTGTCAATTTTGTTGCTGCGGAAGATCATGGAGATGATAAAGTATGGATTATTAATGCTTGGGTCCTATCTCCGACAGTCAAAGGATGATGGTGAAACCCTTTTGCTGCACTAAAATATAAAGGGAATGACAAGTTTCTGATTGTTCTATTAGTTGCATATTGTAGTTTCAAACTGTCACAAACATGGAGATTTTTATTTTCTTAAAAATTATCAGCAGTGATTTTCACACTCAAGCTCTAAAAAATATCCATGTAGTCAAGTAATTTTATTTTATATAAATATATAAAACCACATCTAAGAGCTCATCAGGATGCATTTTTGGTTTGGATAATTTCTGTATATTCTATCTTTCATAACAGGTATTATTTTGTTCGATTCATTAAATAATAAAAATTTATCACCCAATTAATATGGAAGATAATGTTAAGGGTAACTTGATTATCACATTCTCTTTTGTTCTAGGGTAATATTTGATTATTCTAATAATCTTTTTTTATTACTAATATGAATTTATTTGATTTGTCAAGTAATTAAATATTTTGGTGATCTTTCACTATTGACGCTACCTCATTGTTAATGAACGAGAATGCTATCATCTGCTTATGTCATCCTCACTTTTGAAACATATTTAAGGTAACCAAGAAAGGAGATGTTAAAGATGACTAAAAAGTATGATAGATATTGGTTTTTACAATTTTTATGATTGAATTTATTTTTTTAACATACAATTTATTTTATTTTCTATCACGTAGTCATGGTTTTTCTCTACCATAAATGAGGTTTTTAATAAAATTTTAAAAATATTGTACTCGTTTCGCTTAATTTGAAAATGATTATAAATTATTAATTTAAATAATTATAATATTTTAGGATTAGAAAAACCCTTAGAGGTAGAATTTGAGGGTTAAATGTGAGATTTAATAATAGATTAAGAGTTTAGAAAAGTTTAGGGGTGAGATAGTAAGTTTTCAGAGTCTGTATGGCGTTCGCATGATTCCCTTTGGGAGGTTTCAATCGTGCGTAGCGCGAGAAATGAATTTCATTCATTTTCCCTTGTGCACTCCCGTGTACTATACCATACACACCCGTGCAGGTGAGTGGAAGAGAGAGAGACGGGAGATTTATTGCTTCTCACCCAGCTTTTATCCCATTTCAACCAAATTCCTTCTCTTCTTTCAGTGGTTCCCAGCCCTAGAACCGAAATCCAGCTTCCAACAGCTCCCAATCCAGCTAGAGAAGGAAGAGATTAGCTTGAGATAGATATTCCAGCAGCCATGACAAGAGGTAAGTGTTTCCTTACTTCTTCCTTGTGTTTCCCAGCTTGCATTTGATGTTTGATGATGCTTGGAATGTTTGTTATGTTCCAGCATGTTTATGAGATGTTTATATGTTTATATGCTGATGAAATGATGCATGAGTTGATGATTTCCACCTTTGAACCATGCTTGCTTTGCTTGTGTGTGTTTATGTGAGAAAAATGAGATATTTTCATGGTGGAATGAGTTGTGGTTGATGAATGATGAAATTGATGCTTGAAATACGCATGTTGAAGTGCTTAGAATGATTGTTATAAGTTAATTTGAGTTTGGATGAGAATTGATATGATTTCCTGTATTTCCAAGTGAGCGTTGTCGATGCAGAACAAGACACACGCTCGTGTGCCCGTATGAGTACGCCTGTGTGCCTTTGTTTCTGCAAGAACACGCCCGTGTACACGAAGTGTGCACGACTTGGTTTGCAGAAGCACGCCCTTGTGTCCTGAGGGACAAGATCGTGTGTCAGTTATTTCAAAGTTTTACGCAGAATTTTCAGAAGCGAGCACAACCGTCTGCACGGTCAGCGCACAACCCCGTGCTCTAGGCACACGCCCGTGTGCCTTTACCATGCACGCCCGTGTGTGTCTCTTGCACGCCCGTGTCGCAACATATTTTCCCATAATTGATAAGAAATGAATTGTAATGCATGGGAAACCAAATTAAAAGCAGAATAACAGTAGATAATGACATAATCAGCTAATAAAGGCTGCATATGCATATCATAGCATGACATGTAGCATGAGAAAGGATCAAAGGATCCGATTTTAGTAGTATTCAACATTCAGAACCTGATATCCGAATTAGAGTTTTGGGTGAACTCGAGGGGGCATCTGTGGGATTCCAACCTTCTAACACCAGTCAGATCGTCCAGCACTTTATATTCAACTTTCTAGCCCTTAGCTAGACTGTTCAGCTCACATGGCCAAGATACCGAATCCCTATGTTCATCAGTTTGATCAGTATAACAGGTATCTTTGGATACATAGATAGACAGATGCATGCATTCTCAGTTTCCAGTTAGCATGACATGACATTTAAATCATGACATAAATGAATAAAGTAATCAGATAACAGAATAAGCAGTAACCAACGTCAACAAGCGACTGGGTGAATGATTAGGGCCAAGGCCAGGTATGTGTGTTCATGTTTGCTTGCTTGGGTTGAGGGAAATAAGGATCGCTTACTGGGTGATCTTTATCACTAATCCCTTTTCTTCTCCCTTCCTTTTTCAGGTTTGTGTACTGTTGGCTAGGAGCGGGTGGATCGAGGCTGAGGGGAGAGGGCCCCACCTCAGTTTTCAATATGTAAATTTCAGTTTTTGACCTGTTGGGTCTTGTATTGAAAATGTATATTCTCAGATTTATGTAAATTGTACAGAACAGTTATGTATATATGAAAAGGCCAATTTGGGCCCATTATACATTTGTATATTGTAAGTTTCAGTTTTCAGCTTCCGCATTGCGTATGTATTTAGCGGCAGTATTTTTTTTTGTAAGATTTCTGTCGCGTGTACCCAATTTTCAGTATATTAATAAAAAAAAAAAAGATTATTCATCAATAGGGGTATGCGTGGCGGCGGGTCCTACAATAACACAAATCAACTTATTAAAAATCTATAAAAATATGGTTTAAAAAACCCTTCAAACTTTGTCATGTTACAAGTTATGACACAATATCGGATAAGTTACATTATATTTAACTTAATATGACTTACAATTATATCTACATGAAATCATAATATACTAGATCTTAAAGAATCGAGATAATCATAAGAAATCGAGATAATCATAAGATTGTTCTTAAACTTAATAATGATAGAGACCCTTAGCAAATTAAATCAAAGTTCTTATATTTAGTCAACTCTTTTAATTTAAGTTAATAGTCAAATCAAAATTATATACATACAAATATTAACGAAGATTCGCTTTTATAAAACTTTAAAGTATACTATATCAGTTATCTTGCCTCCCTTGAGGATTTATTTAGAGTTTGTGGAAATGAAACCTCTTAGGCCACACAAAAATAAGTAAATATCCTATGCTATCAAAACATGTAAGAATTCAACAAAATTGGCATACCATGATTATCCATTGACAAAATTAAATGGATTTGATCTATATGTGAAAATATAATTTGAGGGTTAACAAAATTACATATCTTTAAATCTAAAATTAAAAAAAATCAACGATCATAATAATTAAAAACCTAATTATGAGAATGGATCTAATAGAGAAAAAAACTGTCCAAAAAGTTTTGAGAAAAAGAGAATATTTCATTTTATTCTTTAATTACTAAAAAAGAAAAAGAGAATATTTGTTTAAGGTAATATTTCAAAAAGAAAAAACTAATTTATGGTTCAGATATGAATTAAAAGCTATAAATGATGCAAAATAACTAGATCGACTCCCATATTAAACTCCAAAAATTAGATACCTAAAAATATTAAGATTCTTTTAAAATCTTTTATAGACAATTAGTTGTTAAACAATCAACTTTCAAAGTAGATTGTATATTTTTCAACCTATAAAATTTGATTATCGATACGAGTGTCTGTAGTTTAAATCCATTGTTGTCATTTAAGATTCTTCTCCTCATTGAACTTCAGAAGCTTAATTCCTTTAATGGAGACATTGTTATAAAATAGCTTTAGTGAGAGGTGAATCGGATAAAAGATTGAGTCTAATGTACGTAAAGTTTCTAATTTCCAAGAATAGGTTTAAGTTTCAAAACTTAGGGGACTATGTTGAAAGATAATTTTTAATTAATCCAAATTGGACGAGAAAAACCTTAATAAACGGGCCTAAAAGATTTAAATAACGGTCCAAAACAAGTAATCCTAAAGATTTCTAACTCCATTTCTGTACTGAATGAGCCTTTAGCGCCAAAACATATGGTACGGTAGGGAATGGGCGATGCCGGACAATTAACTTCTGTCATAAGCCTTCAAGAGTTACAGATTGAAAATCATGTCATAAGAAGCCTTGTCACGATCATGGCCAACATAAAAATCCTCTTGCCCAACAAGAGGAATCTAACTTGGCCAACATAAAAATCCTCTTTTTCTGCAATTTTTAATCTTACCGGTACATCAAAGGTCTTGATATGACATGCCTTCGTTTGCATGTATAAGAAATCCAATGGGAAATGATTGTTGAACATATTTCGACACTGAATATTTAGTGAACTCGAGCGTTTTCTGTCCATGGTCGAAATAGAAAGTGATTCTGGTGCTTAAATTAAACAACTGCCATTCTCACGGGGATGATACAAACACATCCGAACCGAGCCACGTCTCAGGTGAGTAACTGCCACAATGGTACCGCCAAAAAGGTGCCCAGGCTAAACTTGTTTTTGAGCACCGAGTCAATGTTGCGAGGTAAGAACTCAGTGGTGGAGAATTTTATGCGATGCAGAAGTTCCGTCGTGAGTACCTGGTTGAATGATGGTCACATGTTTAGGAACAGTAACCCGGTGAGCGTACACCGGGTTGACCCAGGATAGACGGTTTAGGAACTTTTGAATATGCAATATTCAGTGCCGCTCTCTGAACCACTCTTCCATTCTTCTAACAAGCTTCAGACCGACTGAACATGTGCGTATATATATACACACGCATTGCATGTTAACATAACCCCATGTTATGTTCTACAACTAACCCTAACTTATTACACTCCTCCGTCCATGCTCCATAGGCACCGAAGCTCGTACAATGATGAAACATTGTTCCGTGATATCTTCTATATTCCTACAAGCAAGTTTTATGAAAATATACCATTTTGCTAGGAGGGACCATGAACCCCCTCCATCATTATTTGATAGAGAATGCTCCCCGCTTCTTCCTGCAGTTACCATTAGAACACAAGCCAAGGATGCCTCATTTAAACAATAAACTGCACTAAATAAGAAGTATGAACACCCTCATGAATAGATGAGTAAAGTATCAGTCCTTAAAATAGTGCAAAAACTAATGGTTGACAACAAAACCATTGAAATTCAAGGGAAGTGAACAAGTCTAAAAGAAATCTGGTGCTATTACTTACTGGCATTCACATAAAATAGTTAGCAATGATACCACTTTCCCATATACAAATGGTTTAGCATGACTTGAAAAAAAAAAAAAATTATAGGTGAAAATAAAAAGGCAGAGGCTATGGGTTATCCTCTCCAATAATAAGTTGTCACAAAAAATTAAAATTTTCAAAAGCCCCCCTTTTCAGGGTTTATCATTGAGAAAGTAAGAAATGGCAGTCAAATGAGACTAATAATCCAAATTTTCCATTTACCAAGAGGAAAATGAAGGACACCAATATCCACACTGATTTGGCCTGAATCAGGTCAATAATTCACAAGTTAGCTCACACAAAATTAAAAGCAATGAATAAGTCAAAAACCCCAACATTCAGGGAAAAATAAATTAAAAAAAAAAAGTGGTAGGAGGTTTTGTGACAGGCCGACAGAAAAAAAAAAAAGCACAGCTGCTGACATTCAATCAGACTACAGAGTAAGATCACCAAAGACAAACATGACAATCTTTTCAAGCTGGAATTCGGTAAACTATGTACGAGTGCTGCTGCCTTCTGCACTCCTAATAGGGTAGAAATACCGATGGGCCTGCAGGACAGGAAGGCAGTTTACTTACAACCTATTATCCAAATCAAATGAACAAATAGAGACTCCCAAATTAATCAAGTAACATTTAAAAACACGATAAAGCCATGGTTACTATGCTCTTTGATAGAGGCAGAAACACTATAAATTTACCATTGCTTCTCTTGCAGTTGGCCTTTCTTGGTGGTCATATCGCAACAACTTGTCAAGGAAATCAACAGCCTTCCATAACAATATGCATACATTAAAATATATTTAAAACAGCAGTAAATACTAATTCTGGATAACAAAAGGCTAAGGATTCTACCTCAGGAACCGCCAAATGTTGATTTTCAACATTAATGAACTTCGACCATGGTTTCCGGCTATGCCTACACCAACAGAAACTCATGTTTATAAGTCAAGCCCAAATGGCAAGCTACAAAAGCATTAAAGTGAATTGATTGAAAGAACTGCAAGTATGTCATCATATCACAAACCTTCCAACAAGGGCTGCAAGGTGTGGGTCTAATTCTATATGGTACTTATTCAGATAAGAGTTTAATTCATCAGTTCCAAGTACCTGACACAGGACAAAATAAGGAGTTAAATTTCCAACTCAAAGCACCTTATCACTCATTATTTAAAATTTAGGAGCTAAAAAAAGAAAAAGGAAAATTATAATGTATCTTCTATATAACCTTCTCTAGAAAGAAAAAAATTAACATTCAGTAAGTAATGAATAAATGAAACAAAAATCTGTATCACTTGTTACTGATAACATTTATCTAGCCATTCTACATAACACCACATACCTTTGCAATTTTAACCAGCTGATCATAATTATCATGGCCGTAGAAAAATGGCTCCTTACGAAATATCTGTAAAACACAAGCCTCAATAATAAGCATGACAAACATAGGTGTAATATCAAACTTTGACCTCGCCATTTGTCACCCAGGATGAATATGGAAGCATTTCAAGTCACTCATCTTTGGCATGACCAATATATTCTACCCCATAAACGCCATAAAATGCTAAACTTTGGAAGCATAATCTTCTGAAAACACTCAAAATAAGGTCCAAATAAAAACATGTTTCATTATCTGATGGCCAAAAACCATATTATCTGGGGGCAACTTTTGGGCTTGGACTCGAAGGCTGAACAAAAGATGTCCAAGCCAACTCGAACAGGCACCACAAATGCGGCGGAGGAAATCTATAAATCAGGTACCATGGTATGAAATACGAAAGCCCACACAACAACTCAGCCCATCGACTTTCTAAACAAATGGGAAAGAAATACTCACCATTCCAGCAAACATACAACCAAGGCTCCACAAGTCTAATGAGTAATCATAGTCTAGCAAATCAACAAGAAGCTCAGGTCCTTTAAAGTATCTGACCAAAAGATAAATAAAATCTAAAATGTAAATAAATAACATTGAATTTACAGTTAATTTAGATGTTTAAATTTTTAAATGTTAAAATTTCTATAAAATGCAGTAGATGAGAAGACACAGATAAAAATAATGTATTCAAATAGAAGGTTAAGTTCTTCAAATTTAAATCTTCTAAATATGTGATTACTACAGTTCATGTCACAAATGAAAAAAAAAAATTGATTATGGATTTGCTTCTTGCTAAGTCCCTGAGAGAACATGTTATTGTCACAGAAAGTTTAGTAAAACTCAGCAAAATGGGATAACAAGCACGAGAATTTCCCCCACATTTTCTACAAATAT
This sequence comes from Anacardium occidentale, assembly GCA_026122585.1. Classification (NCBI taxonomy): domain Eukaryota; kingdom Viridiplantae; phylum Streptophyta; class Magnoliopsida; order Sapindales; family Anacardiaceae; genus Anacardium; species Anacardium occidentale. The sequence goes on along the minus strand of JAJEJH010000345.1, from coordinate 472,018 downwards.
GGGACCAATTTTGAGTTCAATCATAAGATAAAAACATTTATACCCTACACACCTACCACCAATGTGCCTCTTGTATTTTTCTCCACTATTTCCTCCCTTTCTATTTTAGCTGTTTGGTCTTTGATAGAACACTTATTACAAAAGTCTATTCCAGCAGGCACAAGAAGAAGGGAGGTGTGAAATATGGAACTGAAAGACAAATTCAGAAGAATCAAGAAGATTCCAGTATCCAATTGCGATGACATGTGGCTGCTCTGGATTGGTGACCTTGGGCAAGTTAGATAGAGGAGAAGAGAATAAAAGGATGGAATTTGGAAAGTGTGACACAGGAAAAAAAAAATGATTGTATGGTACTTGAATGGTGGAGGGAACTGGCCTCTGAATATTTCCAAGAGTGACCTGCTTTAGTTGTAATTTTTTTTATACAGCCATTTTTCTTTCTGTACTTGCTAAAATTCCAGATTGAAATTTTGGAGAAACTTAAACTGTAATTGTTGATACTGTTTTGATTAATGGAAAGCATGCTCAGTGCAATTTTTCAGTAAATTCTCGATTCGAATCCGCCTTCATTTTTATTGAGTTGATTACTTGAATTTTGTTAAAATTGTTCAGATTCTTAACAGTCTTCCAACAATTCGTATCATAGCTTACACATTGTTTGGTGGGACCAAAGATAGTTCATGTCACCTCACCAATTTGGCCTTGTTCTGATGGTTTAGAAGTACTTCTTATGTTACATTATTGGATTTTTCCACCTAAAAATTCCTTTCATAAGTCTCTCAGAACCCAAGTATTTTGAGTAAGCTGAATAATAGGCCTTTCTTACATCATTTACTTTCCACCTAAAAATTCCTTTCGTGAGTTTCTTAGAACCCAAGTATTTTGTTGAGTAAGCTGAATTATAGGCCTTTCTTACATCATTTACAAGCATGTTTTCTCCATATCTATACCTTAATTTCATGGGATCACATGTGGAGAGGAGAAACCCAATTCATGTCATAATACCCAAATCTGAAATCAAAATCTCAAATAAACTAAACATACACGTGATTTAATCTATTATTTCCAATTTTCTGAAACAAAATTGTCCCAAGGCAAAAGTTGTACAACCAAGTGGCTATTAACAAAAAAATAAGCCAACTCACAAGCATATTCAAGTAATAAAGGCCAAATGACATTATTGTCCCCAATCTTCATGAAAGGAAATTCAATCCCTACCACCCCCCCTCCCCCTCCTTAGTGTCAGAAACACCCAAAGTCACCCCTGTGTAAATTTTAGGATCTTTCACAGAAAAAAGGTACCCTCATCAGTGTAAATTTTAGGATCTTTCACAGAAAAAAGGTACCCTCCTCATTTCTCAAACATATATAAGCAAAGCAAGGTGTTAGCCCTAATATACATCTCCTTAAATTTCCTTCCCGCACATTCAAAACTAAAATTTAAAAAAGAAAAAAGAAAAGAATTCAAAAGAAACTGCAACATTCGCTGCTGGGCCTCACTACCTGGCCATGTTTGATCCTCATTCACCATCCATCACCCTTTCTCCTTATCTTCTTATACTTTTCTTTTTTTGCATTAGATCAATGGATTCATGCTTTGATTTATTCTCAAAAAATGTAAATTTTTCCTGATTGTAGATTCTTGAGTTGAAAATGTTCATTTGTACGTGTGAGGAAGCAGAATAGACACTATGTTTTAATTAATTAAATTTAATGTTATTTGTTTCATTAATCGTTCATTAGACCAATATTTTAATCAATTGAAAATTTATGGGGTTTAAAAAGGTTTAATTAATGGGAATTTATTTGGGTTTTTTTTTTTTATGATCTTGTTTAACATTAATGTATGGTTTTTGATGAATTAATTTGAAAAATCATCTATTCTTTTATAAATTTGGGTTTTTTTTATGATTTCATTAGATATTAATGTTTCTTGATAAATTGAAAATTCATTTATATGAACAATTGCTAATACGGGTAAATTGAAATTTGAGCAGTCAAAGCTAATCAAATTTAAAATTGGATGGATGGAGACTAACATTAGGGGTGACTTTGGGTGTTTATAAAACTGGGTTGACTGGGGGCTGAAGTAGCACGCATATTGTCCTTCTTTGATAGGTTGCAGGCCAGTAACAAATAGTCCTAATGAGACCATTCTAGGACACAACTATAAGTTAAATTTTCAATTCTAGAATGGTCTATTAAAGATGCTCTTCCATGAAAAAAGAAATAAATGAATCAAAACATGAAAATTTCAAAAGCAAAACATGAAACAGGAAATTAAAAGCCAAAAATTGGGAAAAAAGAAAAAGGTAACAAACCTTGAAGCAACACGAACATTGTATTCCTTGCCAGGATGGTAGAACTCAGCAAGTCCCCAATCTATTAGTCGAAGTTTCCTCTGCTCATGATCAATCATGACATTATGAGGCTTTACATCTCGATGCATAATACCTTGTGAGTGGCAATAATCCAATGCCTATAGATTAAGATCACAGCAATTGAAGAGTCAATTGACATACCAAAAAAAAAATAAAGGTAACATTAGAAGGAAATCAATTACAATATTTAACAACCACCCATACAACTACATAGACATAAGACAAGGCATACAAGTAAATCACAAAATTTATACAACTTGAACAGTGGAAACAGTTCAGGTAAGAATGCTTGGAAGGATTACGAACTCCAAAGACTAATGTCCAAAATGAAACAAAAAATCTTCAACTTTATTAAAGCCATGTTGCTCAACCTTTCAAAAGGCATTACTATCCTCCATATAAGTCATGCATTATTAAAAGGGACATCTCTATAACACTCTACTAGGACCCCAAAAACCCAAAAAGGAAAATCTTAAGTGTCAAAGTTCAAAATTCTGACCAATCAACAGAAATACAAAAGGAGAAAGCTAAATCTGAATGCAGAAGAATTATATAGGATTGAAAACCAACTGCATCTTAGATAATGCATATATTAGAACAATAATTTTTTTTAAGTAATAAGCAACTCAGCTATATTAACCAGTCAACAAGGAACATCCCAGCCACAACTTACATGTGTGGGCACCAGAACAGCTCAAATAAGTGTATCAGATGAAGGTTTCTAACCAGAACAGCTCAAATAAGTGTATCAGATGATGGTTTCCAAATTATGTGCAGAAACAAATAAATCAACAGAGGTCTTCAAAATGTATAATTTCTTCAATGGTTCATGGGGTTTATAAGAAAAGAGAAAACATGCAGTTGTATTGAGAACAAAATAATAAATGAGACCAACATGAAAAGGATAAATTATAGAATGCCAACAGCCATAAAATGTGCAGAGAAAATAAAAATTACTAGCCAAAAGAAGTAAATACTCTTAGAGCCCATTTGCAAAGAAACTTCATTTCTCACTATTTCTATTAAAAATGAGAAAAAGAAAATTAAACCTACTTATCAAATAGTTTGATTGCATTTTAATTCCACGTCTGATCAATGTTAATGTACTCACATACAACTGTAAGAAAAATAGTCTCTAACCATTGAGCTTACCTACTCTTCTACCTTAAGAGATTAAGATAAAATCAAATTGCAAAATCTTTTTTCAAATGCTAAGATCACAGAATTATCCTAGGAAACTGTTAGGGAATGACATAAAACCTTTAGATATTATGAAGAATCCTTGGATATCAACCCCAACATAGGAAAGTATTAGCAAGATTTTTGAAAGAGACCGTAAAACCAATGAATCTAAAATGAACATGCAACAAACCAAAATGAAGAATAGTACCAAGAGTAAAACCCCAAAAAAAAAAAAAAAAAAATTCTATGTTAAGATCTCAAGTGCAAGGTATGGTACTTGAATCTCACATTAGAAAATATGAGTTTCTAGTGTCGGGTTATATGATTTCGAACTCTTCAATCTCAATAGTTAGCTTTTGAGGTGTTATTCTCTTAAAGTTCTTATAATTTGGTATCAGAGTCACTATCACGTCTTTTAGTTACAATTGTGTGAGGCGGGTGGTGATATCGACATTGCAATGTTCGCTTGTGGCTAGTAGGGAGCTAGCGCATAGACAACCCACGTGGGCGTCAGAAATGCAACGTGTGGTGGTAAGTTAGAATCCCAAGTACAAGGTATAAAACTTGAATCCCACATTGGAAAGTATGGGTTGGACTCTCCAATCTCAATGGTTAGTTTTTGAAATGTGGTTTTCTCAACGTTTATATCAATATACAATATAACCTTTTATAAATTTACATGCATGGATATATACAAATATGTATAAAACATAGCACACATACAAGCAACAAATACAAAAAGAAAAACACTCAATTTATATAGGTCATCAATCAACTATCACATATCTTTAAAAGAATATGACCACTAATCTAGGATGTAAAAGATAACTACATATCCAGTATATATGTAGCTAGACACTCAAGATGATATAAGGTCCACCCCCAAACTCTTTCCAATCTATAGAATATTGCATATTAATTGTATTAATTTACATTACCCTAGTTAGGAAAATATCATGTTATATTAGGAAAGATAGAATTCAAGTCCTCATTGGGATTATATTTGTATTCTATATATTGTTGGACTTTTACTAAATATTTATGAAAAAGGGAAATATATTTCATAAACTCACATGGTATTAAAGCTAATACATATTTAAAAAAACCCTAATTTTTCCTATTAGAAGTGATAATTTTTCTAGTCAGAAACTCTAGCTTTTTTGAAGAAGTCAGGTTGCTCTTTCCAAGCCTCCGATCAGAGAGCCGCTTGCACCAACCGATTCGTCTCTCCCTCGCCGACAAAACCCCTAAGATCTCGTCAACGTCTACCATCGCACGTGTCGTCATGTGCCAATCGTCTCTCCTAATGTTTGTTGCAATGATCTCCCCCTTTTGATCATCCCTTTTTGGTCATAAAAAAATTAAGGTCCATTGATCTGCTCTTCAACAAAATGTCTACAATGTTGTGTTGTCTCTGATTGCTTCTTGTGTGTTCTTTGCTCGTGCTCAAGAGTGTCAATTGCTTGCCTATTGTTGTTGATTCATTTTTTATCCAACTAGGTCAATCGAAAGCACAAAATCTGGTTCAATTTTCAACTTTAATTCTACTCTAGTTATTACTAGTGAAAGGTTGATAGACAATTTGAATTATACATCATAAGCCGCTTTAGTTGAATTTTGGTTTTTGGGACAAAGCCTTGAAAGCCACTTGACCACCAGAGCTGATGATATACAGTCTGATAAATTTGCATGGACCAAAATTGATGCCCTCTTATGTAGTATGTTATGGCAAACTATTGATCTGACAATTCACCCTATTTTCAAAGCACATCGTGCCTGTATTGAGATATGGAACCGAACCAAACCAAACTTTTATATACCAACAACATTTAGAGGTTGTACTCGGTAGTATCCAACCTAGTGAATCTAAAGCAACAAGAATTAAGTATGTTTTTACTTTATTAGTAGGATGGCCTCCCTCAAGTCAAAATTTAGTTCTTTGTTTCTTCTTGGTAAGACTGTAGCAAAAGACCTAACATAGTAAAACAAATTCTTTATGGTACTCACTTTCATTGCCATTAGACCTGATCTTGTGCCTATACGGGATTAGATTCTTACTAGCCCATTGGTGTCATCTCTCAATGATGTGTTCTCTATCTTCTTCAAGTTTCTTCTCCAAGTATGGTCCCAAGATCATCAGCTTCTAACTCATCAATTTTGGTCTCTCAGTCACAACAATTCTCTAAAAATGAACAAAAAGATCAAGGTGACGAAAGGGACCTAAATGTAATTAATGCAACAGATGGGAGCACACATGGGATAAGTTTACAAATTACATGGACAACAGCCACAAACTACCAATATAGTACATACTGATCCTTTTGAGACTCATTAAAATCTTTTGCAGCACCCTCAACCATTTGTAACTTTAATCAATGTTGATTTTGCGAACTATTTAAGGTACCAAGCTACCAAACAAGCTTTCTCGACCACATCTTCTGTCACACATACAAGTAATTTTATTGCTTGTCTTAACCAGTCTTCCTTTGTTGGACCACGGATTCTTAATTCTAATGCATCTGACCACATCTATGGTAATCTTAACTTACTCTCTCACTATTCTAGTTCTTCTATTTGTCATTTGTCACTTTAGCAAATGGACCTTAAACAATTACGAAAACAATTGGACAAGCTCAACCTCTTTCATCCTTGCCCTTAGAATATATTCTGCGTGTACCTCGTTGTCCTTGTCATCTTGTTTTAGTTAGTAAATTTATCCGTTCTTTAAATTGTTTCATAACTTTTGTTCACGACTCTATTTAAATACAGAATTGAAGGACAGAACAAATGATTGGCACAAGGTGTGAGTCACAAGGTCTGTACCATCTCAATTTGCCTTTCACTTCTATCTTTGAATGTTTTCTATGCTAAATATTTTTTATCAATTTCATACACCTATTCGAATGTTTAGAAGTGATAATGCATGTGAATTTTTTTTGCATCCTTTACTACATTTATGACAAGTCAAGGTATTCTCCATCAATCTTCTTGTCCTTATACCCCTCAACATAATGAGATTGCTAAACGAAAGAATAAGCATCTAATTGAAACTGCCTGAGCACTTCAATTGAATATTATGTTCTAGTGCATTTTTGGGCAAATACAGTTCTCACCACTTGTTACTTAATCAATCGGACATCATTTTCTATCCTTCAGCACTAGGTACCTCACTCTATCTTATTCCTTAACCTTTATATTATTTACCACATGTGTTTCTGCGTGTACTTATTTTGTCGACAATCTATCACCTGGTCAATATAAATTCTCCGTTTGGTCTACCAAGTGCATCTTTCTTGGTTATTTTCATATTTAGAAAGGGTATAAATGTTATTCTCTTAATCACGTCAATACTATGTATCTTCTTATGTCACATTCTTTGAGGACTCTTCTCATTTTTCTCAATCCAACTCAGACACCTATCCACTCAATGAGATTCTCCTATTGTCTTATACTAAACTCCCATCTATGCATTTCCTTGTTCCTCTTACTCCTAGTGCAGGTCTTAATGTCTCTTCTTTAGATGTTGTTGCCCCATATACTGCTCTCATTCTCACAAATAATGACACTGACAATAAGGTCCAACTTGACTCAATTCCTACTCCAGATTTTCCTTGTTTTGACGTCTTGTCTCCTGTTAATCAATTTCCAATTGTCATTCGTAAAAGTATGCAATCTACTCATAATCCATATCCTATTTACAATTTTCTAAGTTATCATTGATTATCTTCATCTTTTTATGTTTTTGTTTCTACTTTGTCTTCTGTGTCTATCCCTTCCACCCTTCATGGGACTTTGACTCATCCTAAGTGGCGGCAAGCTATAATTTAGGAAATGGAGGCTTTGCATGTGAATGGTACTTAGGAGCTTGTTCCATTGCCATCAAGGAATTCCATAGTTAATTGTCACTAGATTTATATAGTTAAAGTTAACCTTGATGGTCCTGTTGACCGATGAAAAGCCCACTTAGTTGCAAAAGGGTATACTCGGATATATGGCCAAGATTATGGTGAAATATTTTCTCCCGTAGCAAAGGTGTCTTCTATTCGATTATTCTTGTCTATGACCATTATACGATAGTGGCCCATATATCAATTAGACATTAAAAATGATTTTCTCCATGGCAATCTTGAAAAAAAATTTATACGGAGCAACTATTCAACTTTGTTGCTCAAGGAGGTCTCAATTGGTGTATATGCTTCGTTGCTCATTATATGACTTGAAACAATCTTCTCGTGCTTGGTTTGGTTGTTTTATAAACATACTCCGAAAGAACAGTGCATCTATTTGGTGATTTATGTTGATAACATTGTCATTACGAAGATTGACCAGGATGGTATTGAACAACTCAAAAAACATTTCTTCAAACATTTTCAGACTAAGGATCTAGGATTACTTTAATATTTTTTGAGATTAGATGTTGCTCAATCCAACAAAAGAATTGTTATTTCTCAGAGAAAATATGTTTTAGATATCCTTGAAAAGATAGGAATCACAAACTAAAAACCTGTAAATTCACCAATAGATCTAATACTAAGTTGCTACCTGGACAAAGGGAGCCTCTTGCCGATCCTAAAAGATATTGGAGACTTGTTAGTAAACTCAATTATCTCACAATCACTCGGTTTGATATTTCATTTTCAATCGATGTGGTTAATCAGTTTCAACAGTTTTCATGCAATAGTCATTGAGATGCAGTTTTACGGATTCTGAGGTATATCAAAAGAGCTCTAGGAAGAGGATTGTTATACGAGAACTGGGCAGGTTTCCCTATCAGTTAGACGCTCTACGTCGAGTTGTTGTGTCCTTATTGGAGGAAATCTCATTTCGTGGAAAAATAAAAAACCAGAGGTCGTTGTCAAGTCAAGTGTAGAGAAAGAATATTGTGTTATGGCCCTTGTAACCTATAAACTTATATGGTTAAAGCAATTAATCTAAGAATCAAAGTTTACAGAAGTCTCACAAATGAAATTACTATGTGCTAATTAAACGACTCTCCACATTGCCTCCAATCCAGTATTTAATAAAAGAACTAAGCATATTAAAGTAAATTGTGATTTTATTCGAGAAAAGATTATCTCTAGTTGTATCTCTATTAGTTATGTTCGTTCAAATAAACAACTGACTAGCATCTTCACAAAATCTCTTAAAAAGTTTCAGATTGAGTTAATTTGTAACAAACTTGGTAGATATGATTTATATGCACTAGCTTGAAGAGGAGTGTTGAATATTAAGCATTAATTGTATTAATTTAGATTACACTAGTTAGGAAAATATCATGTCATATTAGGAAAGGTAGAATTCAATTCCTCATTGAGATTATATTTGTATTCTATATATTGTTGTACTCTTACTAAATATTTATGAAAAATAGAAATATTCATAAACTCACACAATCAACAAAACTATATTAAGTACCTAATTTCTTAGCACTTCCCCAGCTCATTAATTAGATTGTCACTTTCCAAAATGGTATCAAAGACAAGGATCATTATATATTTCCATCCAAAAATAATTTTGTGTCAATAAAAGACAAATAACTTCATATGTTTCTTTCCTATAAGATCTAATGACAACTATCATAGAACTGGACCATCATTAAGGACTAAATTATTTCCACAATTACATAACTAACTTGCTAACAACAAAGTTCTCCCTTGGAATCAACATCAAGAAACACCATCCTATGTTCACCCTTTATCATATTCCATAATCAATCTTCTACTATCAAAATTTTACTGTCACTAGACATTCCTCACCACAGTAGAAAAAGAAAATTGCTGTTTTCTCCAATTATATTATTTAAATGAAATACAAAGAGAATGGTTACACTTCTGACAACATATATACACAACACTCTAACTTCCCCACTCGATATCATAAAAGTTTCATTCCATTCTGATATACTTCACTCCAAAGCAAAGAGAAAACGGTATATCTAAATTCCTCCCATCCAGCATCCATGCATCTCAAAAGGCAAAGAGAATGGAAGCAAACATTTGACAATGTACAAAAAGTAATACCTTCCCAGCTAGTAAGAATAAATATAAAACTATGAATAAGTACTAACAGATATATCACATCTCAAAATTCAGTTTCAAATGGGTACATAATGGGAACAAAAAAAAAAAAAAAACAATCAACTCAGGAAGTAAATGACCAAAAGTTTTCACATCTCAACACATTACTTGTATATTTAGAAACAAGCACTTCACTTGCCTTTAGAAGTTCATAGATATAGTAACGAATATCAAAGTCTGAGAGTGTTGGATAAAGCACTTTAAAATCTGTATTATTCACATATTCAAAAATAAGACTTGGGGTCTTTGATTGCTGATCTCTAACAATATCAAGCAACTTGATAATATTTGGCCCGCCACAAAGATTCTGCAGTATTTTAATTTCCCTCTTAATCTGCAATTAGCAGGAAAAACAAGGTAAGTTCTCCAAATTCATTCCATAAACTGAACCATGCAACACAAAGTATACATTAGTCTTCACAATCTGTGTTGACCAGCTAATTAGGAACCTACCTATCTGACTCAAGTCTTCAGAATACATAAAATTAGATAACAACATAATGAGCTCCAATGAAATTTGAGATTTTAAACAATTCTAGCAATATAAGCAAGTGAAGAATAAATCATGGCGTTAACATATATAGAACAGAGGTCACCTTCTTCTTCTTAACAGGCTTAAGAATCTTAATAATACACTTTTCGTTATCGGTGCAGTGCATGCCCTCAAACACCTCACTATATTTCCCTCTCCCAACCTTTCTCACTACCTCATAATCATCCTGCTCACTGTTAAACCAGCAAAACCACGTAGAAAACAATCAAAACATACAAATTGACACTGTACCACAGAAATTTTCACATTAAAAGTCAAAAACAACCACGCAGCCGAGACTAGTGCAAGTATCAGCTTCATCGAGCATAAGTTTACGTACAAACACGTCATTAAAACCAATTATTTGAAAGTAAGGAAAACTGGAAAAAAAAAAAAAAAAGCTAAAATTTGAAAACGGTAAGATATAGTATTTGAAAGGACAATATTACCCCCACTGGGCGGTGAGGGACTCGTAGTCCCAGTAATCCTTCGGGCGAATCACGTTGACATCGGAGTAAACCCTAGACTTGGAGGGCGCGCCAGGGCGGCGAATCGATTTTCCAATCTTCTGAGCCAGCGTGTCCTGCGTTGTGATAACCTGCCTCGAGCGCTGATGATGATGTAGCTGTCGCGCGTGGGAGAGCGACACGCTGGAGTCGAATCGAAGGAGACTAAGAAGAGGTGAGACAATACGAGCCGATAGAGACGATGGAGAAATAGTTTTTGTTGATGGTGTAGTTGATATGTTCGTTGAAGGTCCAAAAAGGGAGAGGAGTCTGTTGGTGGTGCTGCAGCGAAAGAATGTGAACCGCAAGGGCCCTATGGCCATCTATTAGCCAAAAAGAAAGTTAACCGTAACGGGAATCGGTTTCTTCTTTCATGTTATCATTTTTTTTATTTTTTCTATTTTTGGCTTCTAATTGAACGACGTCGTTTATCTTCTCAGCTTTGCTTTGACCGCAGCATCATCATGATTAGTCTAGTCATGGAGCAATTGTTAGTGGAAGTGGGACAAGACAACCCTGTCCGTGGACAAATTTCCCTTCCACAGCTCTGTTGGGCTGAGTTCATGAGTTCTTTCCATATAAAATATTTTTAAAATATATAAATTAAATATAAAATTTTTAAATAAAATAAGAAAAATATTTATTTATTTTTATTAAAAATAATAAATACATCTTAAATATATTTCATTATAATATTTAAATAAATATTATTTATATTAACCTTGTTAGGAAAATAGTGACTCAGCCAAAGAAATATATGAAATATGTAGCTGACAGAAAATGATACTTACGACCCATACACAGCTTCCTTAGCCCGAAGATGGCACAGCAAACCTTCTGCATGACTTTAATCAGTCAAATAAACATGGCCATTGACTTGTAGCAACTATAGGTAAGGTTATTTCGTAGTCCTGGCGTATTCCACAGATACAGGGTCAATCTATGAAAAGAACAGCAGGGGGAAACTGCGAATGACTTTCCTCTTTTTGTTATATTGCACGGCCTTATTCAGCAATTTGGACGGTGTAATAAAAAATTTATGCATTTTTTTATATAAAACAATTAGGGTTCAAAATGAACTGTCGGGGACTGACAGACACTGTAGTCAAAGTAGAGCCATGGAAGAGGTTAGGTCGAGCTCTGCTTGGGCTGCCACTCACTCCTCTCATGTGGTGGTTGACTCCTCTGGTCCATTCTTGTCACTTTTATTTTTTAAAATAATTTAAATTTATTTTTTATTTTATAAATGCATGTAAATTTTGGGATTGTGAATTTGTGCAATATGTTTTCCATGCAGGGATTGAGAAGCTTGTAGAGAATATCAAAGACTCGATTCCTAAGGTAGAGTGGGATCATGAAGGGATTCATTACATTGATAACCGTCCACTCACCATTCAGTACCTGTTCGTTTTGGATGCTCTGAATTTTTGCTTTTGGCCTGGTAAGACTCTGTAATTGTATTGCACCATTTCCTTGAAATTTCTTATTACTAAATTTGTTGAGAGTTTGCTGCTCGGACGGTAATCTGTGAATCAGAGTAATATGCATGCATATCTTTTTGAGTTTTTGTTAATCCTGCAGCAAAGTTTTGTTTAATGTGTTTCATTGATGTTGATGACTAAGGTTTAGGCCGAATAAATTTTTTATGAGAAATGACAGGTTTATTGGCTGCTTTATTAATGTTAAGAATTGCAATTGAAGGGTTGGACTGTTAGATATGTCTAAGATTTTGCAACTAAAAAGTGTCTTTATGCCCAGACTTAAGTCTTATTGTTCCTGCCATGGATGACATATGCTTATGATGCTTATTTTTTCATTATTTTGTTCTGTGTTGGTTAATCTTTTATTTTGTCAATAAGTATGGAACTACTGGGAGAATGGATTAAGGGATATTGCAAGTGTCTTACTAGTGCAATCATTTTTTGGTCGAGTAATCTCAAAATGACAAATTCACTATCCGTCCAACTGTGATGTACTCCAGCAAATATAAAATGGATACCCCAGATATATCCTATGAAATTTTTATGATTGTCCATCTAAATTTTGTTGTTTGCTCCACAAAAATTTTTTCTTTTTTTTTTTTTAACTTGACATTTTTCATGCTTTAAGATGAGGATTTAAATTATGATCATTTGGCATTGGGGCTAAAGGCAGCTCTTCAGAATGACATATCTGCATTTGATGCTGATCGTTTGCAAAAATGCACTGGTAAATTTTCTTCTACCTGAACTCTATCCTTTTATTTCCATATACAATATTTTGAGTTTTTTTCTTTCTCCCTAACTAGTAAACATGGTAGCTAAGAGGAAAAAGTCCAATAGACTGTACCCAGTCATTGATTTGCAAAGAATAGCTCTCTTAATATGATTTTGATAAAGCCCAGAGCATCTGAGCAATTTATGAGAACAGTTGCTGTTTCGCCTTTTTTCATCATTCTGCATCATTCACATTACCATAAGCCATTGGTATAGCAGCTTTAGACGATTCTTATGTTCTCTATACATGTTCACATGCATGTAACTATCAGGCATAAACTGAAGATGAAGCACTGAGATTTTTTGTTTGAATGCAGTTTTACTTTTCAGGAATCTTTGGTGGGAATATAAATTATTTGAGTCTTTATCAGTAGCATAAATCTACATGTTCATCATAGCCATATGTGAATATGTTAGACCTCTCATTACCAAGGTCTGCAAAAGAAAACATAAGGGTGCAAACAGAGGAATGTAGGCCTGTGGTAAAGTAGAAAAATCAATTACTGCAGAAGGACAGGAGGGTCATGTGGGAGAAAAATAGAGCTGGGAGAATGATGGTACAAAGAGAATATACAAAAAGGCGTGAAAGAGAAAAAAAAAAAAAAAAAAAGGGTAGCTGAATCAGAAAAAAATAGTGATTAGTTTTGGGAAGGACAGGCTCCTTGAACTACCAAAATATTTTTCTTCCCTTTTCACTTTGGCTAAGTAATCACACAGTGTGTAGCCTAGAGCCCACTATTTTATAGTCGATTGTAAGTAAATGACAAGAATTTGGCCATTTCCAAAAATTTTTGTTGCTTTTTGCGTTTGGGAATATTGGTGGATTGGCATGTTTTGATTGAGTTTTGTAGGTTGCTAACAATTTTGTGTTAAAGCCTTACTAGGCTTGGGTTATGGTAAGTACAAGAATGAATTCAAGGATAGAACAACTAGCGAAAGAGTTGTTTGAAAAATTCGCTGATTTTGGGGCGGAGTTGTAAACGTTGAAAGATGGGTTGATAAAAGTGAAGGACCTAATGACTCTTGTACCAAAACAACCAACAGGGTAATCAAGGCGAGGCATTAACTGAGTAGTTGGAAGCTCAAGGGGAGTAAGAGGCTCCGATGAAGGATGAGAGATGCTAGAAAGGGCCAATAAGGATTAGGAAAGGCCGAAAAGGAGAGAAATAGGATTGGTGGATTTGTAGGGACTTGGCAAAAATAACGAATCATCAAAAGGAGGAATGGGAAACAATGGCATGCGCAATAGAGTAGGTTTCAACCACCAAGTTCATCGACTTGAACTATTGATATTTGGTAGAGAAGATCTAACAAGATGGATCTTTAGGGTTAAATAATACTTCGCGATAAATTGAATCATGAAAGGGAGAAGGTTTTGCCTGTCATTGTGTATATCGACAGTTTGACGTTAATGTGGTTGCAATGGGTAGAAGAGAGACATTTGAGAACTGATTGGGGAAGGTTTGTTAAGTCTCACATATATGTGTCTGTAAGAGAAAGGAAGGAAGGGAAGGCTAGATACAGGTGGCAGAAGGCTGAAATTGACAAATGACAATCATACAACAAAAGAAAGCGTGACGTGGCAAGCAAGGAGAAGGTAGACAATTATTTGAGAAAACATGGTTAGTGGTTTGTATTGTACATGTGTATAGCTAGGTATTTTAGGAAAGTCTTGTAATAGATTGTATCCCTAAAATTAAGCTGATTTCATATAATAGATTGCATCCATAAAATTAGGTTGATTTCTTGTAACAGATTGTATCCCTAGAATTAGATTGATTTAATTGTGACTTAGTTAGGTTTCTTATTTTTCTTAGGGTACCCTATAAATCATGAGATTTGATGGGTCAGTTTTCCTTTCTATGTTCAAGGGTTAATGTATATAAAATTTTGTATGATATGATTCAATGATTTAATATATGAAGAAAAGAATCTTCTTTCAATCTCTAACATGGTATCAAAGTTTTAGGTTCTTTCCTAGACTGAAACCTTTGATCTTTACGCCTTTTTTGTGCTCTGTTTTACTCTGTTTTCTAATATCAAAGTAGTATTTTTCTAGCCTTCACTATTGGTGATTTCTACTTCACTTGAGAGACCTTGATTGCCTAGAGTTTCTTTTAACCATTGAAGATGTTAGAGGTTACAGAGACGACTGCTACAACCTAATCAGTGGAGGTTATTCGATCTCAACAACCTGGAAAACTGCAAAGTATTCAGGCTGCGTATAGGCTGGAGGGAAAAATTACCTCAAGTGGTTCCAACTTGTTAGTTCAATGCTAGAAGGAAAAGGGAAGATCAGTCATCTTACAAGTACAAGACCTAAGCTAGGTGATCCTCGTTTTGAAGCATGGGATGAAGAAGACTCCATGAGTATGGCATGGCTATATAGTTCTATGATCCTTGAAATTAGCGACACATGCATGTTCTTGGCTACTACTAAGGACATTTGGGATGCAACGCAACAAACCTATTCTAAAACTAGGGATGCAGCTCAAGTATATGTGGTCAAAGTGAAGACGATGGCTGCAAAACAGGAAAATAAGTTTGTCATCGAGTATGCCAATCAATTAAATCATTTTTTTAAGTTGGTGCAATTGATAACTTTAGAAGTCTCCACTCTAGCTACATCTCCTCAATATTTCTCCCTCTTGGTCTCGCCTGCATAAACTTTATTTATAAGGTTTTTATCATTCTTTTGCTACAAACTTGGTTATTTTTTGGTGACTTTTTTGTTAAGAACTTGATTATTTTCCATTGACACCAACGCTGTTACCAAACTATCTACAACGCAAGTAATCCTCTAATCTCTTGCCCAATCCTATGACTTACACCACAGGTTCTTCCGTCTTCCACCATTTAAGAAGAAATTGAGAATTAATTCACCAACAGAAATCAAACTCTAATTCAACAATAAAACTCTAGCAATTACGTCTCAATTCAACACGCATTCAACAATGAAACATTAAAATGAAAGAAAATAGACAACCATGAAAAGGTAATTTCATTCGTCAATTGCATTACTTAACATCTTTAGTCAATTCATTACAATAATGTAGACATAAAATTGAATAGAAAATGTGGTTGAATTCAAAATACTAAAAATACTGTAAGCTTCTTTTGAGAGGCAAGTCCTCTCCAAAATAAAAACAAAAATTCAATTGACAATTTCCAGATTTTCTTCTTTGCCTCACTCCTCTCAATCTTTTTCTTTTTATTCACACTCCTATAATTGTTTCTTGCTTCTCTCCACTCACATCATGCCACATGTCATCCACTTAAGCTATTGAAATTGATAGCTCTGGACCATTTTCTTCTCTAATTGAACCTCCCTTGCATTTCTCCGCCTTAAGCCTATGTGCATAAACCTTAATTACAAGGATTCTCTCATTACTCTACCCAATTAGTCTTACCTTGTCCGTAAGGTGAGGGGTAAAAAAGTGTTTGGATAAAACAAGTAGGGTAGCAACTGTAAAGACATATTAGCATCAGGATCAAAGTGTATCATCTTAGAACACCTTAATCGGTTTGGTAGATTGTAAGATAGGGAGCCTTTTACATTTCTCTGTTGGGATGTGACTATTTCTAAGGTTGACGAGATTGGATTGTTTCTTTAAAAGAGGGATCATATCTTGTTTGAATTAAAAGAGCAATTAATTTGTGCTCGGGGGAGAATGGAAAGGCATATGGATTTGAAACGACGAGAGCTTCAATTTGAGTTGGGTGACCGAATATTTCTTAAATTACAATTTTATTTATTTAAAAAGCTTGCTAAAAAGTCGAATGAAAAGTTGTCTAAGATTCTACGGGCCGTATCAAGTCTTGGAGAGAATCGAGATCGTTGCTTATAAGCTAGATTTGCCTTTTGATTCTAAAATACAACTTGTTTTTCATGTATACCAATTGAAAAAGGTGATTGGAACTAATATTCAACAACAATCATTACTCGTTTGTTTAATCGTTGACTTAGAGTTATAATTACAATTGGAGAAATTATTTGTCATTAGATATTCTATAGCTAGACATCTTAAAGTCCCTACTTAAATAGAGACTATTACCTAATTGTAAAAATTCTTGGGATGACTTTTTTAAGACATCTGAAAATCCCTACTTCGGCTATGCATTGATGAAGAAATGAAGTTAATGTTGCAATTGGGAGAGGTATTAGAAGTAATTTGAACTTTGGAAGGACTAATGGAGGTGTTAATCGACTAGAAAGATACACCAACTTGCGTGAGTACATGGAAGAAGTTTAACATCATCAACATCATCAAGGAGCAATTTCCTTGAATTCCACCTTGAAGATAACGTGACTCTCTTAAGGGAGGGGGTGTGGGGGGAGGGTATTGTTAGGCTTTCTATCACCAAGGTCTATAATAGAAAACATAAAGGTGCAAACAAAGGAACATTAGCTTGTAGTGAGGTGGAAGTGTTGGAAAGTAAATCAATATGGCTTTCTTTGTATAATAAAAGTCGGTTAGAATAGGAAAATTATAATTTATATTAATTTTTTGTATATTTTCTTTCTTGGTAGAAAGATACTTTTCTAGTTAGGAATAGAAAAATGTTGTATAAATTTTCTTGAATAATGAGTTTTGTAATGGTGATTTCCTTTAATTCTAGTGTCTAAAGTTAATACGGTATCAGAGCCCTAGGTAGACTAGAATTTTTTTCATTGTTATCTGAAGGTTCAAAATAGAGGTGACTAGAGTTTTATTGGATTTTTCACCAAGAAGCAAATCCAGACCAAAAGCCATCAAGCCTTTTCACAAATATTGCCAAAAATACACTGAAGAATCATCGGCGACTATTTTTCGACAAAAAATAGCTCATTAGAACCCTATCAAAAAATTGAAATCCCTTGATTTTGCAACAAAAGGTGTTAATTAGCCTTAGATAGAGCCAATTGACTCCAGATGTTGCCTAAAACTCTCTAAATCGAGGGTAAAAGGGTTCAAAACTTGCTAGAAAATTTAGATAGTGTCGATCTAGATGCAGACAATTTCGATAAGCACTAATCAAGCCTCCAAAAGCGTTGATCAAGCCTCTACAGGTTCTATTTAGAATTGATCAGCAAGTTCCGTTTAGCGCCGATCAACAAGTTTTGTTTTGTAATGATCAACAAGTTCTTAGCTAACCAAGCTTCAAAAATTGCTTATAGATAAGACACTCAATCTGTTGATTTTTTTGTTTGTTCTTGTTTCTTTTAAGCATGGATAAAAGATATTGAAGAGCCAGTGACCCCAATCGTGTCTGAATCCCTATACTAAAAAAGACCCTAATTCTCATATTCCTAACCCAATGTGACTATGGATAATTTTTCCTTACAAATTGCTCAGCATAAATTGAATGGGTATGACTACATAGAATGACAACAGTTAATTCTATTGGTTGTTAAAAGGAAAGGGACAATAGGCTATGTAAGCAAAACCTAAAACCTATCGATGATACTTTTGAAACATGGGAAACTGAGAACTTAATGATTATGTCATGACTTATCAACTCAATGGAACCAAAAATTGGGAGGACATATATTTTCTATAAAATAGTTAGTGAAATCTAAATGCTGCAAAACAGATATACTTTGATCTGGAAAATACCTTCCAGTGCTCTGAGACATGTTCCAAGATCCAAACAACCCGACAAGAAAATATGAATGTTATAGAATACTTTAATACCCTTACAAACTTATGGTAGGAAATGGATCTATTATATGAGTTTAAATGGGAGACACCTAATGATAGTATGAAATACACTAAAATAATGGAGAAAGAATGAAATTTTGACTTCCTCCAGGGCCTTAATGCAGATCTTGATACAAGTCGAGGATGAATTCTTGGGACTAAGCCTCTTTTGGGTCTTTGGGATGCTTTTGCCGAGGTTTGAAGAGAAGAAAATAGGAAACAAGTAATGTTTTCTTCCATTGATATTAACTTGCAAAATTCAGCATTGGTAACAATCGAGCGTTAGACTGCTTTCAATCAAGATTAGGTTAATCGAGAAAAATAATGGTGTGATTACTACAACAGACCATACCACACACAGGAGACATGCTAGAAAATCTATGGTAATCGAGCAAATTGGAAACCCCGAAACAAACGAGAAGTTACCAAGTCTACCTATGCTTCTGCAGTGACCAATGAACTTTGAGAAAAGTACATTTTTGAATCTGTCATTAGAACAAATTAATCTTCTCCACCAATTGCTAAATTAAACCAAGCTCACATCTGTAAGAGAGAGCTCACTGTCTCAAAATCCAATTGCCTTTATGGCTCATAAAGGTACTTTTTTATCTAACATTCCTTATCAAACTTGATGGATTATCGATACAGGAGATCTGATCATATGATTGGATCTATGGAGATGATGGTTTGATATAAGAAATGTGATGGGAATTTAAAAGTGTCTATTGTCGATGGCAAAACCTCTCCTATTATTGGAAAAAGGAGTATTTTAATGCCTAATATTCATTTAAAAACAGTTCTTCATGTACCATCATTAAAATGCAATCTCTTGTCAGTGAGCCATTTAACAAAGGATATAGATTGCAATGTAATATTTTGTCCTTCCTATTGTATATTTCAGGACCCTTTTTATAGAGGATGATTAGCAATGCTAAAGAATTGGATGGCTTATATTATGTTGCAACAAGTGAAGATAACCAAGAAGATAAGTTACAAAATAAAATTTACATTAATAGTTGTCTCTATTACAAATGTACTACTATGACACAAACATCTAGGACACCCTAGTCTATCTTACCTAAAGTCATTGTGTCCATATTTGTTTATTAATAAAGAGAACATTTTTTTTCGTGTGAATCTTGTGTTCTAGCTAAACACTCTTGTTCTTCTCATCCCCATTAAACATATAAACCCTCTCATCCTTTCCATTTGATTCATAGTGATGTGTAAGGTTCCTCTAGAGTCCCAAACTTAACTAGTACTTAATGGTTTGTTATTTTTATAAATGACCATACGAGATTATGTTGCGTTTATTTGATGAAAGAAAAATATCATTTTTAAAGCCTTTCATAAGCTAATCCTAAACCTATTCCAAACACCTATCCAGATCCTTCGTACAAACAATGGTCGTGGATATTTGTCCCATGATTTCATCAATTATTTGACCTCTAAGGGGATCTTGTATCAAAGTACTTGTGCTTATACACCTTAACAAAATGGGATTGTTGAACATAAAAATAGACATCTTGAAATTGCTCGCTCTCTCATGTTTTCCTAGTTTTGTCCTTAAACCTATTAAAGTGAAGCTATTCTTACTGCCTCATACCTCATCAACCGTTTACCCTAAAAAATCCATAATCTCTAAACTCCATTGAGTATTCTTTTCGACCATTACCTAAAAATCGTTTCCTTACTCATTTGCAACCAAAAGTATTTGGATGCACTATCTATGTTCATAATCATGACTCCTCCCGCCATAAACTTCATCTTAAAGCACTAAAATGTATTTTTGTTGGGTATTCTCCCACTTAGAAGGGCTATAAATGTTATTATCCTCCTACTCAAAAATTTTTTGTAACTTCGAATGTTTCTTTCCTTGAAGACAAACCATTTTATACCAATCCTCCTCTTCAGGGGAGAGTCAAAATGAAAAGGAATATTGGGATCCTACAATATCACTACCAATTTCTGTTTTCATTATGACCCCAAATGTGTCTATTCTAGATTAATCAGAATTGAGCAATCTTCCCCTTCAAACACTACCCATATTTTATCTCTAGAATCAGTACTTAAATCTAAGTCATCTCAAATTGAAAAGAAAAAGTCTGAAAAGCCAATCATTGTGTACTCCAAAAGGCCTAAACTAGTTCTTGAACACTGTCAAATGCCTGAACCAAAGATAGGTCCTGAGGAAGCACTAGTGATTGAGAATAACTTAGATCTTCCTATCGCTCTCAGAAAAGGGGTAAGATTATGCACAAAACATCCACTTGATAATTTCATGACATATTCTCATACTTTATAATTTCATGACATATTCTCATTTGTCTCCAAGTTTTTGTGCTTTCACTACAGCAATTGATGGGTGAGTATACCAAGGGATGTTCATGAAGCATTAAAAGACCCTAAGTGAAATTCTGCTATTCATGAAGAGATGAGAGCATTAGTTAAGAATGGTACATGGGATGTTGTTGATTTGCCTGAAGATAAGAAGGTTGTTGGGTGCAAGTGGGTATTCACTATAAAATATAACTCTGATCAAAGCATCGAACAATATAAAACAAGGTTGGTTGCCTAGGGATTTACTCAAACATATGGAATTGATTATGAAGAGAGATTTGCACTAGTAGCAAAACTAAATTCTATTAGAATATTGTTGTTTATTGCTACTAACCTTGATTAGGATCTTATCCAGCTTGACATAAAATATACCTTCCTAAATGGAACTCTTGAGGGGGAGATATTCATGAAAATTCTACGTGGTTTTGAAAGAGGAAAATTGGGTTTAACAGTTTGTAAATTGAATAAATCATTGTATAGGCTAAAGCAATCACCTAAGGCTTAGTTTACAAGTATAAACAGAGCCAAGTGAACTATACCTTGTTTGTGAAGATGTCTCTCGAGGGTAAGAAATCAATTTTAATTGTATATGTTGACAATATCATAATTACAGGAGATGACTATCCAGGAATTATGAATTTGAAGTGGAGATTGGGAGAAGAATTTGAAGTTAAAGACCTTGGAAAATTAAGGTACTTCCTTGGTATGGGGGTGGCTAGAAGTAAAGAAAGGATTATGATTTCTCAAAAAAAGTATACCTAGACCTTATAAAATCTCAAAGAAAGTATACCTAGACCTTATAAAAGAAACATGGATGTTAGGGTGTAAACCTATGTACACACCTTTGGAGAGAAATTGGAGAAATAAAGAAAGGATGGGGATGACCCAGTTGATAATGGAGGTTACCAGAGATTGGTGGGGAGACTGATATACTTATCTCTCACTACACCGGATCTTGCCTATGCAGTTAGTGTAGTCAGTTAGTTTATGCATTCTCCTACTCACGTTTATTTGGATGCAGTTTGACATATTTTAAGGTACCTCAAGGAAACTCTTAAAAAGGGGTTGTTGTTTCGAAAGACTGAAGATATGAGTATTGTTGGGTTTGTTGATACAGATTGGGTTGGTTCACCAGAAAATAGAAAGTCTACTTTAAGTTTTTGTACTAAACTATAGGGCAATTTAGTAATTTGGAAGAGCAAGAAACAATCAGTGGTGGCAAGTAGTGTTGAAGCCACGTATAGGGCCATAGCTCAAGAAATTTGTAAACTAATTTGGGTGAGAAGAATTCTTAAAGATTTACAGTTGTTTGTGATAAGCCCTTCAACTCTTCATAGTGATACCAAATCAGCTGTTAATATCGTTCATAATCTAGTGCAACATGATAGGATGAAACATGTACGAATACATCGAAATTTCATTAAACAAGAGATTGAAGAAGAAGAAATCAATTTAGCCTATATCCCATCCACAAAACAAGAAGTAGATATTTTGACTAAAACCATGCTATAACCAGGTTTCAAATCATTACTTAGCAAGCTTGGAATAATAGACATTTATTCACCAGCTTAAGGGGGAGTGTTGGAAAAGTAAATCAAAATGGCTTTTTTTGTATAATGTAAATCGGTTAGAATAGGAAAATTATAATATATATTAATTTTTTGTATATTTTCTTTCCTAATAGAAAGGTACTTTCCTAGTTAAGAATAGAAATATGTTGTATAAATTTCCCTGAATAATGAGATTATGTAACAGTGATTTCCTTCAATTCTAGTGTCCAAAGTTCATAGGAAAAACCGGTTATTGTGGAAGGGCAAGAGGGACACATGGGAGAAAAGAAAGAGCCGGGAGAATGGGGCCACATAGAGAATATACAAAAAGGCATGAAATAGAAAAAAACGAGTACAACAAAATCAGGAAAAATTGGTGATTGATGTTGGGAGAGACTAACTCCTTGAACTTCCAGAATATTTCTCTTTTCCTTTCTTTTTCTTCCCTTATTTCACCTTGACTGTGTAATTGCATGGTGTGTAGCGGAGAGCGCACCATTGTGTTGTCAATTGTTAGTAAATAACAACAGTTTGGCCATATCCAAAAACTCTATTGCTTGTTGTGTGTGGGAATATTGGCCTTTGTGACTGAGTTTTGCAGGTTGCTAACAGAATAATAGGAAGAAAATATTACTGTTTCTTTACCTTTCTTGGGCCTTTTTCATTCAGGTCCTCAATTACGTGAATTGTTGAAATGGCCTAGGCCACTTCCTTTGGAGGATGAACGAGTTCGTTTGCTACACGAGGTAAAAATTTCCTTACTCTAACTGAAGTTACTTTTGCCTTTTGCTATATCTGTTTCTTTTTTTCTTTTCAAACAATATTCGTAATTATTAGTTTCAATATGTCTTTAGTTCTAGCTTTTGATCTATCCATGTGTAGATGTTATTGATGCAATTGTGTATACTAATGGCCACTTCATTTGTTTGATATCTTTAATTTTTGTGTTCCTAGGTTGGGCTTGAATTGGAAAGTAACTTTGGAGGTCAAGCATCCAATCTTGTGGATCTATCTGGAAAATCAGCAGTGAAACTTGTTGCTCTTGTTACTTGTCGCTTCCCTGGTATCAGGCTTTCTTTAATAAACTCTTTGTATCATGCAACATATGATTTCAAATATGTATGTGAAATAAAACTAGTCTGTATGAAATTTAACTATCCAAATACAATAAAAATATTACAGGCTTTCGAGATCACTGTGTATAAAGGGCACCAGGTATTCTTGTACAAAAGAGTACAGATTTTTGCTGCACATTTATGGCGTGCATTCAAAGGGCAAGGATTTGGAGAATTTAATGATATTGGTGCAATAACCATGTTTGCGGACAATGTTGTTCCGGCAGTGCTTCAGCAGCTTGGTGTGCTGAAATATAGTTCAAGCCTTACCTGGACAATTGAGACTAATGGTGAAATGGGTTCAGGCACTGAGGAGGAAGTTGAATTACGAGCTTGCTCTGTATATGCTGTTGAGAAAACGAGGGAACTAATTGGTATAAAATCAGGAAAGAAGGTACATCTGAACTTTTTCATATGTGTATATTACTCTTTTATCATTGCAGAGCATCTACCATTGTTGACTTAATTGCAAAGATGTGATTACTACAATTGGTTAAAATGTAAATTCTCTTGAAAAAATTTTCCAATTTGCTAATAGTTGATAACTTTATCAGGTTTTTCAAAATCTTTTGGCTTTTTTCTTGTCATAAATCTCTGTTTTGTGTCATTGCTTTGTCAGTTCTACATGTTATCATACAAAATTGGCTTTGCGATAATTTTGTCTCTGGTAAATGAAACTTTGAGGATTTTACCGTGTTTCATGCACTATTCTTTATTTTCTTATTCAGTACCCTCCATTCCTTTAGAAGAATTTGTTGTAATTGTTTTTTGATCAGACATTTGCATACAGTTACAACTTCTGGTTGAAAATGATGCATTGCTCAATGAACTAAGTCCCCCTGCAATATTAGTGCCTGTATTATTAAGGCAATGCGTGATTCAATCATCTCTTTAGGTTGTTGCTATCTTGGTAAGAAATGTCACGGATCATTTCTTAATGATCTTTAAGTTAGGTTGTAGCTGGATCACTTCAGACTAAAGAGCAGATTTGCACTAGACTTCTTAATCATTTATCATTTTAGATAACTAAAATTTAAGTTTACTATTGTCAGAAATATGTGGGATTTCCTGAGTTTGTTAACCACGCTTTCTTACTAAAATTTAAGTTTACTATTGTTAGAAATATGCAGGATTTCCTGAGTTTGTTAACCAGGCTTTCTTCTTGCTCTGTTGCAACTTCTTGTCATACAAAGTTTGTACCTTGTAATTAAGTTCTGTGAATTCAGCCATTCAAAATCAATTGTGTTTATTCAGTAATTCAAAGCAAGTGTCTTTTTTTAATCCAGACCGTTTAACTTTGAAGGAGAGTAGAAGAGGCGTTTATAAATCACAGTGGACATTCATTTGTCTTATTCCTTTGAATGGTCTGCTTTCAATTTCCATGCTTCCTCACCAGTTCTTAATCATACACTGCTATTTTTCAGGTTCTGAGTTCGGAGCTAGACCTTTGGCTCTGGTCTGTCGGTGTACAATGTTCTGCTCTAAAACGTCATCGTACTCTTTCAATTTACTATTGACTGGAGAATATAAGATGGTTCTCATTTTGCTATATATCAACCTGTTAGTTTGAAAATTTAGAATGGAGGATTTGAGGTTACCTTACTAGGATTAGATTGACAGTACCCAAAATTTGGAGAGTAAAGCTCTCTTAACAACTTTTACCCTTGAGAATTGATTTATATGAACTAAAATAACTTTGTTTATAAACTAGTTAATACTAAGTTGTCATATGAAATTCTTCCAAAAACAAATAGTTTTCTTTCTCTTGGAAACACACATTCATGTGAATATATAGAAGTCGATGTTAGCAGAACTGTTTTGTATTCTAAGTTGATTGTACACGATGAGGCGAAATTTCCCAGTCATCGCAGGTATTTGGTTATAGTTCTTTAAGTACATTAGATGTCACATGAAACTTGTCATTTTAATTATTATCTTTGGACTCTTAATATGAGAATGGAGAGTTCTGAGATCACATGATGACTCCTATAAATGTCAAATTTTACAGTTTAACCAGCTTAGATTCAGATAGAGTTACTGTCATTTGCAGTGATATTTAGGAATTGTTGATTCTATTGATCGCTGTATGCTTGGTTCATCAGCTTCTGTCCTGATGTATGAGTTTAGTGAAAACAAATTGTAATTGAAGTTCAAGATAGTAGAAAAAGTGGAGGTAAGAAAGTTGCTTATGTCAAATATCAGGAAAGGTGGTTTAATTTTTCCACCTTCACTATATAATTTGGTGGACATAAAGTCCTGTTCTCCATTTATAGGTGGATTTACAAGGTTGTGAGTGCTTCTTGAATCCACAAGGACAACATCAGCCATGTGTGCTAATCTCCCCTTGACAATCATGGTTTCAAGTGCTTATAGCATACAGAGATATTGTTGGAAGTTTTTGCCTTTTGGCTCTCTTCTATCTCCATTTCAACATCATCTTTGCTAACCTCAAATACAACTTGGATGGAGAATAACCTGCTTATAGAATAGATTATTTGCCTTGCTTGTGCCAATTGTCCCACCTGATCAAATTGAGTCTGATAGTCTTAGACTGATCCCAGCTCTTGTAACTTTGTAAGCTCTCCAGACAAGTCATAAAATTGATTAAGACCATAGCAAGAAAGAAGCCGAACTTTAAATTCTTCCACCACATAATTACTATATCTTCTCTAAGGAGTTGATAACCAAATTGTGCATCCCCTTCCAAACGAAACGCTTTCTGCTTTTATGGTTGTAAAAATTGTTCTGCTCTACATTGCCAGGCGACTAGAGAGATCTTCCTTAGTGGAAAATTCAATTTGGGAGCATAAGTTGAATCGGAGCCATTATCAAAGTTGTTGGTGCTACCTTGCTGACCAGGAGATTGAGATTGTGATTGTGGTAAGGAATCTTCTCCATCTTCTTTGGTAGGTATGCTTCATCTTCCTTGACAAAGAGTGCATTTTCTGGTCCAAATTGCTCCACTTTTTGGTCCATGCCTAGGCTTTAATACTACTTTGGAGTTTCTCCATCCTTTCTAACTCATTTTATGTAAGCTTGACTGTCCAACATTTTGTAATTGTCAAATTTCGGATCTTGCCATTGTTACACAATTCTTTTGGCACCATAGGACTCTCTACTCATGCTAAAATTAGAATTTATTATCTGTTGATTGATTATATATTTTTGTTTAGGTCAAAGGATTTGTTATCACTTAATGTTTGTTGAAATGACAAACCTTGGCTAAGTAAAGTTTAAAAAAATTAAAATTTCACTCATTTGTTTAATTTGATAACAAATTCTATTAAATTTTGTTATTTATAAATTTACTTAAAAAAACAAAAATAACCTTAATCCAAATAATATTTTATCTTTAAAATTTTATTAAATATTTTTTACTTTAATTTATATTAATTATAACAAAATAATAAAAATATTATTAATATAAATATAAATAGGGGTATTAATGATAAATAATTATATGTTTGAGTTAAATTGTAATTTTTTTAAAATTTAAGGAAGAGTTTTGAAATTTGAAAAAGTTTGGTGGTGTGTTTAAAATTTATAAATTTCAATATTGTTCTTTAATAATTTCAAAAATAATAATTATAATATAAAAAATATACTAAGTTAGAAGTGTAAATATTTTAGACAAACTATTGAAGTTATAATATATATTTTTAAAATATATAAGTAATATGATAATTTTAAAACAAGACAAAAATTTTTGAAATTTTAAAAGATACATATATTAAGGGTAAATTGTAATTTTTTGAAAATTTTAAAGGGTTTTTGATAATTGAACAAAGTTTAAGTGTTTTTAAATTTTAAGGGTTTTTTGAAATTTAAAAAAAAGTCCGGAAATGTTTTTGAAATTTTTAAAATTTTAATATATTTTTAATAGTTTCAAAATGACAATTATTTCTTCAAAATCATTACATGTCAAAAGGTATAAATATTATATATAAACTATTAAAATAGTGATATATTTTTAAATATATGAATGATTATAATGTTTTTAAAACAAAAAGAAAATAATCTATTTATTCTTAATTCAAATATATTTATATCATAATATTTAAATAAAATAATATAAATATACTTTAAATATTAAAACTAACAGTTGGTAATTGATAAGTGGGTGAGATTTTTTTTTTCAATTTAATAAATAAAAAATTATTATTTTGTCAACAATTGAGTGAGAAATAGTCATCATAGATTTTATACCCCAGTTGTTTAATATTAAATGCAGTGAGTGACTCTCTGTAAACAGCTCCTAATGCTAGAGAGTTGTATTGGTTAACATGAAAACTATAAATAAATAGGAGAGAACTGCAATATTCCACCCAAGGTATGCCTTTTGAACATTTTGCCACCCATAAAGATTTATAAAAGAAATTTTCCACCCATTATCAAAATTCAAACATTAATTTTAAAATTTATAAAATTCATAGCTTACTACGAGACTTATAGGTCACTTTATCACTAAATATTCTAATCAATTTTTTTTTATAATGTATGATAAAATAATACTTAATCTTGCCTGGCTCCTCTCCATCTCAAAAGTGATGATCATTATCATGCAATTTAAGGAAATTCAAAATATTCAATTAAAATGAAATCGATCAAATCCATCATAAATAAAAATAATTATAATAATAATAATGAAAACTAAGAATAAAAAGAAGTAAATAAAGCTTCTTCAAATCAACTCAAGACGTGAATTTGGTACATCTAGCCTCATTTGATCTTCCCAAGTCTTCACTCTTTGAACTCAAGCCATAGCAAAAATATATATATATATGTGAAAAATCTCATATCTCACTATCTAAATGAAGAAGTGGCAAATTGTACAATATATAGACAATGAAATGAGCATTTTTACCTGCTAAACACCCTTTTATAATTTTTAATAACAACCGTTCTTCATTAGTTTTGCTTAGTTATTTTAGTGATTTTTACATTTCATATTTTGGCATATCGATGAGATTTGGGACATTTATTATTTTCTTAAGAACACTTAATCTAGAAACTTTTAGTCTATTCTATAAAATAACTTTATTTTTGCTTTAATTGGTTTTCAAGTTTAGAATAACCGTTTATAATTAGGAATACTCGTTCCTTCTAAAAATTTTATTCTTTACCAACTTTTATCATGACGAATGAGATTTGGTTGAAATTACACCTAGTATAATTTGGTTGGAATTACACTTATGATAATGCAATTCAAGTCATATCCTCTATAGTTAAGCCTCATTATTCCAAGTCTACTTTCTTTGGATTCGTATTTAGCTATTTTACTGGTAGTGCATATCGTTGTTGACTATTTTTCAATTTAATTTTTTTATAACTATTAACCATAAATTTGATATAAACTAAAGGTGGAAAATATATGTCATAAAGTTTTGGTGGAAAATTATTATCCAGCTTTGATAAAAATTATAAAATCTTTGTGGTTAAAGAGAAATTGAGAAAGCTCTTAAAATATTTGTGTGTTCAAATGAGAGGAGAAACTAACCTTCGTTTTTGCTACTAAAAAGAAGATAGGAAATTGAATTTTGCCATTAACCTTGACCCTTTATCTTTCAACTTCTTAACCATCAACTTGTCTTTCAACTTCTCTACTTTTCATCTTTCAATTTCTTAACCTTCAACTTAATTAAATTTCCCATTCAGTTTTTTTCTAACAAGAACACATAATCTCAACTATCATATATTCTAGAGTCTTTTTTACAGCTTGCAACTAAATGTATGACATAGTGGTACCTATAAAATCTTTCAAAGTTTGACCCAATTGCATGAAAATATCTGTTGACTCTTGGAGTGGGAATATAATAATTCAGTTTTGGTAACCCTTACAAAGTTTGACACTATTGTATAAGTATTAATATTTTCATACTTCTCCAAGAAAGGCAGCCTTTGGTTGATGGTAGGTTTGCCAATGGTCGTAAATGCAAGAACTCACAAAGATTTTTAGTGATTGGACACCATTTTCTTCCATTCCTTTTTACCTTTTGTTTCATACCTTCAGCAGTTTCATGCTGGAAATTTTATTAAATATAGGCTAACATTGATTGCATTTGTTTTATTTAACAAAAACAGGTAGCATTGTAGTCTAACAAGACTTCATTGGATTTAATGTCATCTTAAAAGAGACCCAACACATATTTTATTTAGTGGTCTAGGCCGCCAAGTGTGGACCAATTGGATTTGAAGGATTTGAAGAGTTTGGTTGGTTAGTGGTTTTAGGGTTTCAAAGGAGTTTAGAGAGTTTGAAAGCTCGAATATTTTAGGGTAAACAAAAAGATGAAGCATAGGTTTGAAGACAGTTTTATAGGCAATTTGAAATTGAGTGGGAATCAACTCTAACCATTCAAATCAAGTTGGTAATACAAATCATTGATCTAATAAGTTATATGAATTGAATCCAATAAGAAATCATGATATCCAATAGACATACAACGTGCACATGTAATGCATTAAATGTAAAGTGGAAATGTTTTCATAGTGTGCAATGAAATAGAGATCCTAATTGTTCATGCATCGTTCATCAACACAAAAGTGTGGACAATTTCTAAAGCTCTACTTGCACTTTAGAAGTAGGGAGATAATTGTTATGCAAATCAATCTTTGCCTTAGTCAAATGGAGGAATACAAAAGAAGCAACCAACTATAGTTTTACCCGTTATGATTTTTACAACATATTATTTTAATAACTTGAATATCAAAGGATTCTTTTCCATCTTTATCTTTTATCATTATGAGGTTGCAAAGTTATCTTCATCTAAGTGGGATAACATATTAAAACTTCTGTCATTTGAATGTTTAAATTCAATATATTAGAATCTGTACATATCTAAGCATGTAATTACATCACATTTTCGTCTTGTTCAATAAACAGGATTGTACATAGGTTCAGAGGCAACAATTAGTAATCACTACTGTCGTGAACAAAAAGCTTCCGACTAACAAGTCACACCACTTTAAAAATGTTAGTATTTTCATTATTTCTTGCATTGAATTGCACATTGTATTTAGGTGTATGTCTCATTTAAATTCATGACATATATCTGGATTAGTAGCTTCAAGAATCTCTAGAGCATGTCTAGTATAAGGAAAGACAGTAGTATCACAAACCCTGAACGTGAGGAGAGTGGGCGAAAATTTCCTCTACATTACTAACAGCTTTGGTTTCAAAGGGAATTGATCAGTTAAAAAACCACCTCCATGCATTTTCTCTTTCAGATGTTGCTGTGTAAAACCGTTCATCCCCTGGAAGAGGACCAGATGGCTCGACTGCAAGATCTCCTGCATTGACTGGAATTCCATCCTCGTCCACAACTTTGATTGGCCCACTAAGACAATGCACCTGCCCAAATAATTATAAATCAGAGTTTTCTTTTGTTTGTGGTTAATTATTCCTTCGCGTTTAAGAGAAATTCACCACACATAAGTCGCATCCATAAGAAGAATAGGATTAATAATTTCAGTGCTTTCAACATCTATTGATCAAATACCTGATGTGGAGGCGTCAATGGCTTGTATATCGGTTGCAGAATCATTTTCTTTGATGACACGTCCCGTAGCCCCTACCATCTTTACTCTAAACATCTCACAAACTTTAACCTCTGCAACTGGAGGTACATCAGGGTGCCGACGATTATGAAAAGGTTAACTTTTTACCCTGGCCTTTTCTTCAAGTATATTGGCACAATCAATATTGGAGTCGAGGAGCCATTGCATCGATGAATCAATGTACTAGCTAAAAGATGATATGGAATTGACAATTTTTAATTGTCTCCTACTCAACTTTTCAGTCCAGCCATCTGAAGCCAACCATATGGAACTAGGAATAAGTAGATAAAAACAGATTAAATATTTTGGAAGATAACAACACTTTTTAAGTTTTGTTCAGCCTTTCATTATTCTCAGTCGTGAAAAGGGCGAAAAGGCATGGAATTTGTTCCATGGCATCCAAAATTACAGTTCAAGTGATAAATTAATATTCATTGAATATCATAAACAAGCTACAGTTTGAAAAGTTTCAATACTGTATAGAGGTCAATAGTTTTGACATCAGTTGTACTATCATAATCTTGGATTGACACTTCCAGTCCAGTCCAGTCCACCATCTTTTATCTTCTGCAAGTGATGGTATTTCTGGGCGCCAAAGAGGTAGCTTTTGTTCCCCTGGCTTCTTCTTCAAGTCTATTGGCACAACCAATCTTGGAGTTGGGGGAGCCGCGTCTTAGATGAATCATCGAGGAGGCTGAGAGTTTTGGGTGGTTTTTGTTGTTAAAGCTTTTCAGAGGGATCTACACTACCTTTCAATATTATAAAAGACAAATATGATTAATTTTCTTATGCTTAAAATTATAGCCTCTCCCAGCTCAAAACTATGGGGAACAGGGCCTTTTTCTAATCAGACCAGAAAATTTTTAATACTTTGGCATCCAAATTTGCTAGTTGAAGTGATAGAAGACACAGAAATTCACAATTAGAAGATGATCATAAATTAAAAAAACTCACGATAGCTTGATCAGCATGGTCGATGTCATCTGCAGAGTAGTTGCCACTGCCGCTCTAATACATCATCTCAACACTGAAAGCTTTACCGGCTCTAAACTCCTCCGCAAACGGTTGTGGAGGACATGTATCTGTGGCCATGCCTTGTTCACAGCCTTGCTTGCATCACCACCATACTCATTCCTATTTGAAAAGCAAGTATGCTAAAATAAGAAGATTCGCAAATAGACAGGCATGATATTTTCCCACTAAGTGGAATGGACGGACCACATCGAAGTTTTGTGAGTAGATGAAAACAACAGTGATTGAAAAGACTGCACAGCCACTCCTTTATTAATTTATTTTTTTTTTTCGTCCTTGAAACTTTATTCGAAACTTCAAAGGCAGCCGCTTATCTACATAATCATTCAAACCTTTACTTGAGTGGTATCCCATTTAGTTCAATATCGTACATCAAAAGTAACGGTGGACTCATTTCAATTCCTTGACAAGGATAAGAGAATTCTCTAGTTGGAATATGCAAGTAAAGACAGAATTTTGAAACTTTAGATATGAAATGTGAAAAACAATAATCGATTTGGAATGTAGCAAAAATGCATAAACAGAAATAAAGTGGAGTTGCATATTCAATTAAATTAAATCAAATCGAGCCCCACAAATCGAAAATTTCAAGATATGAAATTATGATTTGATCTTGGTTTCTTCTTAGGCGCAAAATTTGTTTGTTGGAAGATACCACCAATTTGATGAATAAAAAAAATTTGATAAAAAAAAAAAAAGTTATATCTATTGATAATAATTTATCATTATAAAAATGATTAATTTTTTACTAATAATATTATTATAGAATTATGGTTCGATGACTTTAGTTTTTTGTAAACTCCCAATCTTATTTTCAAGTGTTTGTATAACATTTTACTTTAGATATATAATTTTAAAAATATATATCTAAAATGACGTATAATTTTTTATATTTTGAAATATATTTTAAATAAACTTATAATTTAACAAAACAATTTAAAACTCATATTATATAGAAATACATGTTCAAAGGTGTCTAATTAATTAAGACATCAACATAAACCAATAATAACTATAGCCCCTCTCATGGAATTAGCTTGATGGACCGTTGCTATTGCACCTACCTCACTACGTTTCCTATTTGTAAAACTAAAGAAGAATACATGAGTGTAAAAACACTCAGTAAACAATTGATCTATCTGACACCATAAACACATCATGCAAACTAGGTTTTATCTTATTTTGTTTACTTGTGACAATCTTTGTTGTCACACTCGAGCATCATTTAACAATCCAAATGTCTACTGTTTCACAAGTCTCAACATCACAGAGGTCTATATGATTCTCTTAACAGTTTATGAGATTTTATATTGATATATTAACAAACAAGACACATTTTATCCGTATTTTCATTTATTCATAATGTGCATATTAAATTGTTTTATTAAACTGTATATTTATTTAAAGCATTTTTTGAAAGTTAGAAATGTAACAAGTTAAGAATATGTGTGAAATTGGGTGTTACAACTTATAACCATAAATTAAGTCATTTCATTGCAACCATCATCACTGTTACTATGATTGTACTTTATGCATATATTAATATATGAATTAAAGTTGAGAATAAATGAAGATAAAAACAAACTTATTATATGACCTAACTTAAGTTAGGTATATGTATGCAATCAAGTTACTTCAGCTAAAATGGAATTGGATTTTCTTAATTGACATGTTAAAGTGTGTTAGGTATGTCGATAATCTACTGGAATTGTTGAGTACATGTTCATTCTAAGATATAAAATATCTTTTTATATTCAAACACAAGAATAAATGGTGGCTATTTGATACACATATAAAACTAAATTCTTTAAAATGTTTGCATAACTTGAATAATATTATAAATTTAAACACATTAAGAGAAGATTAAAAATTCTAAAAAAAAAAAAAGAATTATATTTATAGAATAAAGAAGAATATACAAAAGAGAATACATAAGAAAATAAGAAGAAACATGCATGTAAAATTTAGTTCTATCTTATTCCTATTCTATATTACCCCTATTTCATGGGTTACTAAAAATTTAATAATACAGTAAGTAGCATGATAAGGGCGAATAAATTATAAACATTATGACCTAAGAGGTTATATAATGTAAAGAGTTGAGGTTATGGAATGCAAAGAATTGGGGTTTATGGACATCCATTTTATTATGTTCATAAAATTTCCCTTATATGTCCATTTTTTAAGGAATTTGTCTAGTTAATATATTACTAGGAAAAAACCTAGTGGAAAAGAAATCTAGTGAAGGAAAAATAGGACGTTATTCCTTGTTTTAAAAAAATTATTTCATTAAAAACTTTACTAGAAAAATCTAACGGGACAAAATCATGATTCAAAAGAAAAAAGTAAAGTGGGTATTTACTCCTACTATTAGTAACATCATTTAAGGTCTTTATATCGACACATCCTAATTTTATGTATCAACTTCTCAAACCAATAAGCATTGCCTTCATGAATATATCTCCCAAATTATCATTTGAATTAATTTGTTGAACTTGAATATCACTCTTCTTTCAATAATTATTCATGACAAACAATTTTAGCGAAATATGTTTTGTTTTATCCCCTTTTATATATCATCGTTTTAGTTATATTATGTATGCAACATTGTCTTCATACAATATCATTATGTTATCAGTCTTTAAAGGCAAATCACATGTCTTCTGGATGTCTTTAGTCATCGATATTAGTCAAATAGATTCTCGACCTGCCTCGTGAATTATGAGTACTATGCATTATTGATGAAGTAGCAACTATTGTTTGTTTTGTAAACTTACATGATACACAAACACACATATGTATAGTTGTTCTACTATATATAAATAAACCTGTCGATATCGTGCTTTATGTAGATTAGATAAACATATAACAATTACATAACTAGTTAGCTAAGATCTAGATGTATTTGAATAAAACAAACTCAAATCAATTGTGCATTGAAGATATTTAAATATATGTTTAACTCATTCCAATGTTTTTCTCTTGGAGAGGAAATATATCTTGCTATTAACTTACTAGCAAATGTTATGTCAAGTCTTATATTATTGGCAAGATACATAATGCCCTAATTGCACTTTGATATGATACTTTAGGACCAAATAGTTATTTGTTATCTTCTTGGGGCCAAAAAAAATATTTGTTCATATCAAGTGTTCAAACAACCGTTAGGGTGTTTAGTGGATGAACTCTATCCATGTAAATCCATTTTAAAACCTTTTTGTTTATTTATTTATTTTTTGTATAAATTAATTGATGAAAATGGTATCAATTTTATAAAATGCTCAATTTGCAAGCCAAGGAAAAACTTTGTTTTTCCAAGATTTTTCATTTCATATTCTTTCTTTAAGAAATCAACTACTTTTTAGAGTTCTTCAAGACTTCAAATAATATTCAAAACCATCAATTTAAACAACAATCATAATAAACTTTGGCCTAAATCTCTTTAGAAAAACACATAGACATATTAGAGTATTCTTGTAACTTTCTCTCAACAAATAATCACTAAGACACTTTACCACATACCTCTAAGTTGCTTTAATCCATACAAAGATGTTTGTAATTTCATTGAATAGATTTATCGAAAACTTCAATGCTTCAGACACCTTAACTCTTTTGAAGATTTTCATATAGATGTCATTATCAAGTGATCCATACAAATAGGTTACACAAACATCAATTATTAGACACATATCAAGTCTTTTCTTATACTACAAAAAAGATACCAAAATGTAATTACGTCCACCACAATAGAATTTTTTTTTTTTTTTCATAATCAATATTAGGTCTTTAAAAAAAATCTTGTGCTACAAGTTGTGCTTTATATCTCATAATTTTATTCTTCTCATTTCTTTTTTGTACAAAGTGGAAATACAGCTCCCAAAACCTTTAAATTTGCAAGTGAACTTAATTATGTTTAAATTGCATCCTTCTACTTTGGCCAATCATTTCTATTACGACACTCTTCAATAGAGTTAGGTTCAAGACCCTTGTTTTCTCTCATAATAATGAGAGATACATTATATGCAAATATATTGTCAACGATTATTTGTTTTCAGTTTCATTGCTCTCCTTATCATGAAATAATTTGTTGAGATCTCTTCATTATTTTCAAGTACCTAAAGCTCTTTTGAAGTTTTATGATTACTTATGTCATTGGTCTCTTCATGAGTACCAACCTCTTGATTATTTACTCCTTCTGGATTTTTATCTTTAGAGTATATTAGTATACCGTACTTACGGTTTTCCTTAGACTTGTTTGCAATTGTTGTCCCATATGGACATCGATATGGGTTGGAGCAGTTACAACTGGTATATATGATTTGGTTACTCTTTTATGGTTAGTGAATGCATCTTGTAATTGATTTGTTTTGCTTTGTAAATGAATTTTCTATTGAACTTCTATCTCATATTGCATTGTGCAAGGATCAAAATGAGGTAAGAATGATGCATTTTAATTTTATTTTTTTTCTCAAGCAGCTAATTTCTTTTCCTAATATTGGGAAAATGGTCTCATTAAAATTACAGTCAGTAAATTGTACGGTAAAAACATCTCATGTCATTGGTTCAAGACACTAGGTTATACAAGGAGCTTCAAATAAAACATACTAGTATTGTTACATACAAAATATCATGTCCCCCAAGCAAAAATTAAAAGTTTTTGTCTCATCAGTGTTGGTTTATAGCTTTTAGTAGCTATTAGTTAGAGGCGTTTAATGAACGATTTGGCTAAACCATTTTGTGTATGAGCATGAACAATTCATAATCTAACTATTTGAGTAAACAATCTTGCAAACATCATGGCATAATATTAAGCACACATGACCATTTTGTAGATGCATCTATTGGAACCATAAAATATTGGAATGGTCCACGTTGTGGATGAATAGGTTGACAAATGTCACCTTGTATGTATTTAAGAAATATGGAGGATTCAATTTTCACTTTCATTGGTAATGACCTAATGATAAGTTTACCTTGAGAACAAGCAACGAACGAGAATTCATTTGCATTAAGAATCTTTTAATTATTTAATAGGCGCACATGTGAGTTCTCAACAATTTTTTGCATTATAATAGAACCGAATTAGTGCCTTAATTGATCATTCCAAATAATAAAAATATTTGCATTAGTAAATTTTTTGTTTACTATTACATTTATTTCAATAGCTAGAAAGAAAAAGAATGTAATTAGTCTTATACATATTTTTACTCGCTACAATAGTCGTAATATAAAGATATTCAATGTTTCCTTCACCAATATGATACCTACTTTCACGAATTTCTTTGAAACAGTTTATTTGAGACAGATAAAAATAGTGCATTATTAATAATGAATTTTATTCCTTTGGGTAATTATATGTTAGCTCTTTCACAGGCTTCAACAAATTATATTCTATCAAATATCATATTAACCTTAGCTTCATGCATTATCGAATGAGAAAAATATTTTTTTATCTGTAAGTACGGCATGTGTTGGAACACTATCTAGATAAATATTTTTTGATTTTGATTTTGAGTAACTTTGACACACATTCATATTTTTCCTCAATAAAATAAATTTAAGTAAGGAATTACACGAATAATGCATGTAAAACCATATTAAAGAAATAAAAACCAAACAAATGTGAAAATTTTCATATAAGAACACACTTATGAAATACACATAAAAAGTAAATAAATAAACACACAAATTGAATATTAAAAATGACCAATTATTTTGGACATTACCATCACCAATCAAAGTCAATTTTTCTTTAAGGGTGTTTGAAGAAATCTATTACCAATAATTTTAAAATTGTCAAGGAACATAAATAGAAATGGAAAAAAAATGTTAAATCTAATTATTAAATAATTAAAAAATTAATTTTACTGATATTTATATTATAACTTAAATAATCTAAAGATGTTATTATAATGCACAATTAGATTATTAAGATAAATTATCATAAACACATCATAATTAGTTATTCAATCTAATAATAAGTTGAACTAACAAACACTTATACTATAAAATATCTTAATAAGAAATAATAAATTCTACGAGTTGTTGGGATTGGTGCTCTAGATTCGATCCCCCTGAAGGTATCAGTTCAATGATAATGTACATCTTTTAGTAATACTATTTATCTGTAAGTACACAAATGTCAAAATAAATGTCCTTAAAATGATTGAACCAAATCGAAGGATTAAATGGTATGATCGTGATTTTCCTATATATTTGTTAAGATTGTTATTCTAGAAATTGTTCACAGTTGTAACAGTACCTTGACCTAAGACATAGGTAATAAAAATGAGACTATCCTAATATTGAATGATACCACCTAAAAGTAATGATAGTTTACACGTGTTGAAGCTGTTGGTTGCAATTTGAAGCAATACATATGTTGTATATTAGGCATATTCACTAAACATAGTCTACTAAGAGGATTACAAATAGATGATTGCTCCTAATGCCTATAGAATATATTCTCTTTAGTAGATAATAATACCATGTTATTCTTAGATTGCAAGATTGTCAAACTAGCTTAAGCAAATATTGGTATAGTTTGACATTATCTAACGAGCCATCGTAACAGGGGTTATTATATGGGTGGTGATTGACTATATCAAGATCTGTGTATAGGCTACGATAATTCAACATATGATTTATTACTTATAACAACATAAGACCTTATCTCTAATGGGTCTTTACTGACATATGTCGATGACCACTAAGCCTATGATTGTAGTAGGATCGGTTTGTTGCATAATCCAATGATATTTGGTCATTATGTTGATTGTTAGTTTTTCTAATGATGAAAAAAAGCTAAGGTAGACATTAATGTTATGCCTTAGCCTTGGGAGATAAAAGATGACAAACAAATTTGTATTGTATAAGTAATTACTTATTGATAAGCTACAGACATAAACGTTGACGCTCTAAAGGATGAGTGATTATGATATCTTACTAGAGATCACTCTTGGTCTATATATGGAAGGATGTTAAATTGGGTGTATTGAAACGATACGAGACCATATACTATCAAGTCGTTGGACAACTTTTTGGATACACACATATAAAGGTTGATTGATCTGAGAGACAATTAGATTCATCGACATAAATTTGATCATTGTTTTGAATAATTGATATTGTGTTTCAAACAGTGTTTGAATTCAACATGGTTTGAAGTCTATATTGAGCTTAATCTTAAGGGAAAAGAGTAGGAAAAACTTATAAGGGCTTGCCAAATTCATTTAAATGAGATTGAAAATGAAATGGACATTTAAGCTTGATTACTATTATGTATTGGCCCAAGTTAATACTTGTCCAAGCTATTTATCGAATTTGATTCAATTGAAATTAAATAAGATTGAAATATGAGTTGTTTGACCCACACATGAGTGTATGTTCACTTAGGCAAAAAATATCTTACAGTTTTTATATGATTGCATCGATATACAAACTTCAATGTAATAAGCATGAGAAACACAACTATATATCTGTTCCATATAAAGGAAATACGGTTGTGTGCCTTTTACACATGACCATATTTCAACACTTACATAAAGAAATAAGTTCTCTCATTTATGAGAGACATGCCATTTTCGCCAAGGGAGTTATTCACCCAATTTGGGTTGTTGCCTATGCTCTTTCATCTCTTCCTACCCAAAGTTGTATATCATCTTTATAGGAAAATTATTGGTGCATGGTAGTCTCTTATATCTTGTCTCGTACTATCATGTCATCTTGTTCTAAATGGAGAAAGTCTTTTTCGAAGTCATTATATATCATGTAAAGACTAGTAAAACTATCATACATAAGATGTGTTTTTGTAAGCCCTATATGATTTAATTTTATGTATTCAAAATAACTTGAAATGAGATTAATTCATATATATATATATATATATATATTATGTCTATTTTATACATATTAAATGAGTTTGTGTGTCGTATAAAATCCGAATAAAAATTTTTGTTGGCAATTTGAGTCCGTCCACATCTTTACACTATGATTCCAACGATAATAACTTTAAGAGATTATAAAATATTGGGTTGAGGGTCCAGGGGCTTTCATTTTATTATATTATCAAAAGTATTATTAAATTTTAAATTTTAATCTTGAAAGCATCTGATAGTTAATAAAAATTAACATATTCTCAACTTGATTGCAATTATTTTCAAATGTTTGTTGAAAGTCGAAGCAGAAATTATTAAAGGAAGCGAATAATTAAATAAAATGATAAATAAAGAAAAGAGAATAATTTGATTGGAAAATGCGGCGCCCCAGCCTATGGCTGTGGAAGCCAATTGGCTCAATCGATTTTCACAAAGCCAGCAAACGAGCGAGGAATAGAACTGCGTGAGATGATAAAATCACAAGTTGCAAGTGGGATGGTGACAAAGTTTGACAGCAAGATAAGGACGCCACCTCCCCCGCCTTCCTTTTCTGTCACCTGTCACCTTTCTCCCTTCACGCGCCGCATATTTCACACACCCCACTTGCTTTTTCCTCTTGATGGAACGAATTTTCGCCCCCTTCGATTGTAATAATCCCAAAGGGATAAGATTGGAAAATAGGTGTTGTTAGTGGTTAGACTCAAAACAATAATTGAAGATGGACATCATCATCATCATCTACACCATCATCATCATCATCATCATCATCATCAACCATAGTTAAAGTTGAAATTCATTAAATCTGACTTAATTTGTTTCATTTCAATGTCAACTCAGAATCCCAGATCAAACTGAACTCATTACTTGGGGGACATTTTTGTAATTCCCTTAACATCAATTAGTTGTGATCAACTAGAGTGTTCCAAATACAAAGCATCAGGTTAGGATGAATTCCCTCATGTTAAAAGCGTGGGACTGAGGTAGGGAACATGCCTTGGTCATTGGAAATTTAATTTAATTTAATTTAATGTATAATACATGGTTTCCTTGTCAGACGAGCATATATTATATAAAGATATTAGATTAGTTAAAGCATAGGTTATAAATTATATATCGTGCTTCTTGATTTCGCTCCAACCCCTTAATAATTAAGGCTCTAGAAATACCCACTACCATCCCCCAACAACTACTTTGCCTTCCATGCCCACTTAACAAAATTAAAATTTGAGTCTTTTTTTTTAAATTAAATTAAATTATTATGCCTTTATCATGAAAAGATTTTTTCCGATGACGTCAGTCTACTTGGTGAATAGCAAGTTTGAATAGAACATGAAATTAGAAGCTTAGAAAATCATGGTAATGGAAGCCACAATCGTCAATATCAACATCTGAACCGCAGCAAATACCACAAAAATTTTGTATTAAAAATGGAAAAATATAAAACAAAAAGAATCCGACGGTGGAGAAACAGCCATGCGCGGAAACACGGAGCCGCTCTCGCCCAAGACTTTGGAATCTAGCCCGCAAGGCCACAAGCAACTCTGCGCACTGCTTAACTGCTACTCTAACCCTGGTTAATTCTCTACCTCATTAACAAGTAGGGTAAAGTATACTCTCTCTTTGCTTTTTTGTTTATTTATATCACTCTCTCGTTTACCATGTAGGCTTCGATTCTTTCTCTTTCTTCCATTTTCTCGTTGTTTAAGTGTTGAAAACTTATTGGAGTAATTTTGGCCTGTCTTTATGTGATTCTTTGCATTTAGAGTTAACCAGAAAAGAATAAAAGATTTTAAGTTCGATTGAGTTGAGGTATGAGTTGCAACGGGTGCCGAGTTCTACGAAAGGGTTGCAGCGAGTCCTGTGTTTTACGTCCGTGTTTGCAGTGGATCGAGAGCCCTGAGGCACAGGGCCACGCTACGGTTTTTGTGGCTAAGTTCTTTGGCCGTGCTGGTCTCATGTCTTTCATTTCAGCCGTTCCTGAATCTCAACGCCCTGGTACTTGATATTTCCGCCTTGTTCATTCATTTCAAACATGCTGTTTAAATGTTAGTTTTTCTGTGTTTAATTTCTCACGGTTTCTCTATATGTCGCAGCTTTGTTTCAATCTTTGTTGTATGAAGCGTGTGGAAGAACTGTGAATCCTGTGAATGGAGCCGTAGGGCTTTTGTGGACAGGAAACTGGGCCGTGTGTCAGGCGGCAGTGGAGGCTGTGCTAAAAGGACGCACGTTACGTCCCATACCGGAGCTCCTCAACGGCGGATCCCTAATCCAGGCTTCCGATGAAGTGTCTGAAGCTGAAGTGACTTATACAGACATGTGGAAATTGAAGAATCCATTTCCTAATTCTCATTCCAGGTTTTCCAGTTCAAGATCAAAAGTAACACCCAAACGTAAGAGATCGGCCGAAACAACCAGCACAAAGCTTCAAACATCAGATCTGGATCTTGGCTTGACACCAAGTTTCACAAACCAAGCAGTTTTGCCATGTAATAAGCCGGTAATATTCAGACGACGGGCAGAAACTCCGTCGATGAATTCTGAGGAGTCAGTTACCACCACTTGTTTCGCTGAAAGTGGATTCGGAGATCATCAGTATGTTCATGGAGGAGCCGACGAAAGGAAGCTGCTAAACTTGTTTCTTTGAAGAACGTTTTGTTTTTATGCGCTCCGTGAATCAAAGTTCACCACGACCACGAGAATGTAATATTCTTAAATTTTGGGGGAATTTTCCCGGAATATAGCCAGATTCCGGCGAGTTTTTGTAATCACCGGTTAAGGATTTTCTTCAAATATGAAGAGAGAAATATGAATTAACCGGTGATGACTCTCAATTCCTGTCTCTTTTGTTTTTTTTTTTCTTTTAATTTTGAGATTTCTCTGTGTTATGTTATTTTATATGTATATATATATATATGTATGAAATGAATAAAATGAAATTATTGATGGGAATCTTGTGGCGTACGAAACCTGAAGCATGATCCACTTGTAAATTGTTTTGAACAGATCAACTTGATTTTCTCAGCCATTAATATATATTCTCCGGCAAGATCTTTAAGGTATTATTGAAAATTATAAATATTATTCGTCTAAGTGCATTATTCTCCAGGTAGTGACGAGTCTGCGCAGACCGAACCCAGATGGCAGAGCCGCCTGGCTCCAGACTTTGACCCTGCTGAAAGTTGTACATTCCTAGCCAGCTAGCTAGATATAAAAAATTCTCGACCCATTGGATGGCAGCATATGTTTTATATAAAGTTCGGCCATGTAGCTAATTGGCTCTTAATGAACGCAGTCCCAAATGGCTGCATCAGACTCATGTTCCCAAACAAGAAACAAAGGCAGACATAGGGCTGACCCTGTCGAGTCCCATCTCGCTTATGTGCGAAGAGATTCTCCAAGTTAAACAAAGAAGTAAACATAAAACAAAAGTAAAATCCTTACAAATCAGGGGATTTCGACCTGCCCAATTAAACTTTTTTTTTTTTTTGGGTCAGTTGTTGATCCCGCCTGGTGAATTAATGTAATGTAGAATTAGGGATTTAAAGAGGAGAAAAGGGCGGCTTTTGAGGAAATCAAAGAGACGTACCGAGAGAGGACTCCAAGTTTCTACGTCTCTTTCACCAATAGAAACCCGAGACTCGGGTCCATGTCGGCTCTTTCTTCCTTGTTTAAAGGGCTTAATTACATATTTCTGTCTCGTTTCTTTCACCTTCAGGAAGTGGTGGGAATCACGTCACCCTTCACCAATTACTTTAAAAAAAAGAAACGAATAAGGTGGTTTCGAATGACCTATCATATTGTAAAGGGATTTCTTTGTGTTCTGCAATGCTGCGTCTCGCCGCATTCGCAAGTGCATGTGGATCCCATCAAACCTACCTTCTTTGCCCATGCACTTGCTCTTGCTCCCTAATTTCTTCACTTTATTCTTAAGCACCATTTTTTTTCCCTGTTTTCCTATACCAACTTTAGTTCTTTGCAGCATAATCTTTATGATCTTCACAAATCTCTTAATATTTTTTTTATCCGAAAACCCACCCCTCCATGTCTCATTTGATTTTATAATCAGACAAAGAATTTTTCTCTATTAAGTGATCTCGTATCTTCAATCATTAAACTATACTATCACATAGAATTACAAAACTTTAAATACATAAAATTATTTTAAATTATTTTTGTGTATTTTCAATTATATTAAACGAGACTTAAGTTTATTAGATATAAAATTATTTGAGCAATATTACAATCTTTTTTATTAAAATAAAAAAATATATACTCCTGCACTTATTATAATAATAAATATTAATAAAACTATATAAACTTATCGAGACTACCATTTTGCAGGATCACTTAATCCCCTTGAAATATATATAAAAAAAATATTGATATAATTCTTAAAATTATCCATCTTTCTTATTCTATTTTTATTCAATTTTAATTATTATTCAACTTTAACTTCTATAAATTTTATTTTTGGATTTATTATTATTAATCTAGATATCAATAATAATATCATTGTTTGATTAGATAATTTTAAATAAAAAATAAAATAATATTAAACTATATATTCATATATTATTTAATAAATATATAGTTATCATTTAATCAAAAAATCTAAAAAAAAAAAAAAAAAAAAAACAGAGAGAATTGGGTTCTTACAAACCATGGATTTAAGAGAGGGAAACCCGATTGCCATTGCAAAGAAGATAAAAGAATCCAGTAAAAACAAGAAAGAGGGAGCCAAAAGAAGAGAAAAAAAAGGGGTGGCCAGCGTTAGAATGCCTAAAACAAGACAAAAGAAGAGAAGGAGCGACAAGGATTTCACCACCGCTCACT
This sequence comes from Anacardium occidentale, assembly GCA_026122585.1. Lineage (NCBI taxonomy): Eukaryota > Viridiplantae > Streptophyta > Magnoliopsida > Sapindales > Anacardiaceae > Anacardium > Anacardium occidentale. Next base: position 427,103 of record JAJEJH010000345.1, on the reverse strand, counting down.
TTCACTGAATTTAGGTCACCACGACGATATCCAAGCTTCTTGGTGAAGATGCATGCGGGCGAAATAGAAATAATTATAATCATCAAATTGCAAAAATTTCACAGTTTTGAAATTAGGGTCCAACGCACTTGATGCCTATTAAATTATTGTTGAAAGATAGAAAAGAAAACCTCGCTGAGTCCTATACACATAAGCCTTCGGGGTTTTCCCCTATCGGTGTTTCGTGTGGGCAAAATTTGACGCAACTTGCCCACCTGATTAGTCGCTTAAGTCATGACTTGTCTATATCATAATATATATATATCATGTTTCTCCAAGACGACATGCCCATATCATCTCCCTGTTTCAGCATTGTCCATCAAATTGAATATAATCATTAGCCTTTATCATAAGAGATAACATCCAAAGTAATGTTAGGTTCAGCTTTCACGAGGGCCGAGAAATCGCCACATACAAGTACTCATTGAAAAGACCTTAGTGAAATTGATCAGCATGCCATGCTTCCTCCTTTCGTATTGTACTAATCTTTGTAAAGAAAATTTTTAAAAAATATATGTAAGAATCTATATATATATATATATATATATATATATATATATATATGCCAAGATGCGAGGAGTGGGCTTGATTTGATTGAAATTAATTATTTGGCAAGTTGGCATTTGGGGTCTACCTGAAAGTGGATTGGGATGACGTTGCTATCTTGTAATTTTGCATCGGCGCTTTAGATTCTGACTGAAAATGGATCCCTTAATAATTGAACTGGTATTGGTGGTCGATGATAATGAGAATCTCATCTCTTCTCATCTGACTCCTGAATGAATAGTTTTAGTACGGCCAAGTTGGAGCAATCATGTCGGTCGACCCTTACAGCTTTAGTCTGCAAATTGCTTTTATATACTTGGACCGACAGATCAAATTCATAGCATGACCTTTGGCATTCCGTTTGGGATTCATTCAGGAACCACGTTCTTGAAATTTTTTAATTTGTGGGTTTCCCCAAAGCATATGATATTCCTCTGCCAATAGTTGACTACTGTTAAGTGAGCCTTTTGTTTTTGTTACATAAAAAAACGTTTTCTATGTTGTAATATAAACAATTCTCCCACAGAACAAACAGACCACAGCATATGCTGGACAGACTGCTCGCTGGACTAGAGAGGAGGAATTTTGTATTGTTTGTTCACTGATTAGCCAACTTTATTTAAGAAGAAAATATGAATATCATGAAATTTTTAGCTAGTTTGTCAAGAATACATACATGAGATATTGATTAGACGTGACTGATATGAAAGGATGAGATCGATATGGCTAATATACTAATTAATATGGATTGGCATCGTTTATATGTATGATCTAATCAAATATTCTAATTAACTTGTACATATTATATGACATTTATTTAGCAGTTTAATTATTTTATTATATATTTTCTTCCTTTATTGGCATGTATCTTGGTTGTATACATTTCTTAGACAATATTGAAATACATGTATGTTGGAAGTTTTAATGAATACTATATTTTCTCATAGTATTAGAGACCCACCCAATATAAAACACAAACCAAAAGAAGCCATTGTTTTTAGCCAGCACCATGACAATGAGATAGATGATTCTCCATATCTTCTTTATCATTCAGCTCATCTAGGCCTAATCCTTGTACTAACATCTTATAACAATGGCAATTTTGCCGCATGGAAGAGTTCTATGGAGACAACCTTACACTAAAAGGGGAAGGGTGACTTTATTGATAAAAGTTTGCCAAAACCAAATAATACCTCGGGAGATTTTCAACAATGGAAAAAAAAAATGAGAAATCCAAGAAAGTGTTCTATACTTAAAGACTGCCTAGGATACATGGAATGAACTCTATGAGAGATGCGGGCAAAGCAATGCCCCTCGCTTATACAAAAGTTGGAAGGAATTCTCAAATTTGGTCCAAGGAGATGAGGATTCATTGACTCAATATTTCACCAAATTTAAAACCTTGTGGGGAAGAATTGCAGATGTGTGATCCTATGCCAACTTGCACCTGCTATGTCATGTCGTGCCAACTTGCAGTTGCACTTGCTATGCCAACTTTTGTTGGGATTGAGTAGTAACTTTCACTGCAACAGTTTCAACTTTTAACAGTGCTATTTTAGCGGCATTTATTCGAACGTCACAAAAAAACCTCACACAAACTGACATTTATAACAATATACATTAAATTTGTTTGTATAACACTCATTTTTAGCAGTATTTTTTTAAATATTAGTGTTAATTAATTAAAAAATCATTATAAAAGAAATTAACGGTGGTTTTTTAAACGTCGAAAAAAACATTGAAAAAGGCCGTTAAAAGTTTATATTTTACTCTTGACCATCTTCTCCTCCGCCTCCCTAACATTTTCATCCAGTTGTTGCCCAAATTGTGGAAGTCGTTGTCGACCCAGTTGCTGCTTGAAAAGATATTGTCATCATCTCGTCATCGTCTCACCAGCACTTGAAGACAAAAGTTTAGCACTGTCTTTGTCACCTCGTCAGAATCAGGTTATGTTTATTTTAGGTTGAACTGAAATAATTTTGGATAACTGAAAAATTGATTAGATCCAGCTGATAGGAGGGCTAGCATGTCTGATTATTGAAGTGTTTAGATTAAAAGTTTCCTATTATACTTGAATTAGTTTCCGTCCACACAATGAATTGCTTGCCACTGTGCTTGAATCAGTTTTGTGTCTTTTTACCGTACAAATATCATGACCAAAAATTTCTCTTGGCTTAACACTTGATTTCTTAATTAAATTACTATAGTTTTGGATTATTCCTCGGGTTTGAATCTCCGGGAATAGAGAATAATATTGCTGTAAGTTCTTCCTACCTGCTACACAAGAAAATTTTTATGGGAACATAGTTTTTCTGCTGCAGTCACTTTTGTTGTTCTTGCCTCTGCTCTAATTATGATGTTTCACATAATCCAAGGGGTGAATCCATTTTGCCTATTTCCTACTGATGGTGGAAGTAGTTAAAACTATATTTGATGCTAAATTTTTCTCTATGGTAATGTTTGAATAAGAAGTATGCTGGAAATGATTTTATATTCAATAGAACTAGTTTGATCTCTCCATTTGCTAGCTGATAGAGACTCTTGGCATCCATTCATGTATTTGTTATGCAGTTTCTTATAAAAAAGGGTTTTTAATACTTGTACATCATTATATGCAACTGGAATCCATATCAGGTGGTATATTACTACCATGGAAAATGTTGAATTGAAGATATTCATGCAGATCTTTTTCCTGTCAAATTTTGACAAAGCATATTTCATCTTTGTGGATATTTTTATTTGTCAATTAGTGCAAGTATATAAAATGGCGCAAGTTGTTTCCTATACTTTCTGTTTTATATCTTGTATCGATTTTGTGACTATGGTGCCTAAGTGAGTCATCAATCCCAAATTTATAGCTTCTTCTTATGTGTCTTCGTGCATATATGCAAAATGAAGATAACACCTCCTTTTAATTTGGTTGTCTTGTTATATGAACATTACAAGAAGAAAATCTATAAAAGAAAGGACGGTCAGAAGAAAGCTGGAGTAATTCTTGACTAAATACTATTGGAACCAAATATGCACGTACAATGACAATGTTATTTTAGAATACAGAAATAAGTGGTAAGTATTTAAATAAATTATATACTAGAAATACCTGTACAAATAGAATTTATTGTTAAATAATATTTATTTTCATTACAATTATAAGAATTATCTTATATATGTAATATTAAGGGAAAAGTAAAATAACTAATTTCAATTACTTGATGTTTAAAATTTAGCTTATGAATATGTTTTAATGATTAATATAATAAAAATCATTAGGAATAATTAATTATTTGATTGAAATAATTAAAAGTTACTAGTGAATTGTTAGATTAGCATCATCCAAAATATATTTGTATCCAACTTATTTTTTAATAGTTGTCGTTTTTTATAAAACTTATTTGTGCCACAGAATAATTTTGTGTTATCTTAAACACTATCCAATTTTAGATCAAATTAACTCAAATACAAATTAAATTATATTTCATATGAAAAAATCGATCTTAAGTTGTATAGTATAATATATGGATCGTATAAAAAACTATTCGCCTTAGTTATCCCATATCACATTTTTAATTGTAAGTTATGGGTTAAATGCACTCATGGTCACTGAACTATTCACTAATTTTATTCGCGGGCACTTTTGTTTAAATCGTTGCATAAAAGTCACTGACCTTTGGATTCCATTTTCCGTCAAGTCACTCTACAGTATTCTACAGTATTCCCGTCTAATTTTTAAACGGTTGCTGATGTGGCAGATGATGTGGCGGGTGATTGGGCCAACAGTAGAATGCATGCTGAGGTGTCTGCTGACTTAGCGGACAGTAAAACACGCTGACGTGGGAGGGGTTAAAAAACCCCTCCTGCTTCTCTCTCCCCGACCTTCTTCATCTTTCCCTTTTCAGTTTTCTGCAAAAATCCACAACTCTCTGCCTCCCAAATCCGCCCAAATTTGGCCAAAAAAAGTTGAGGGTTGTTGTATGGAAAAAATGACAGGTCGGGAGTTGGAAAATTGCTGAAAAGCTCGTCGAGCGGGAAAGGCAGATCGTGTAAGAAATTGGGTGATTCATTACATAAATCGGTCGTCGTTTCTTCTTTGAGTTTTTCTTTTACTGGTTTGAGTTGTTCAGAAGAAGAAGAAGAATGAGTTCTGAAGTTGAGAACAAAAGTTGGAGAAGACAGATTGTGACTTTGTGACTCGTCACCTAATTCGTAACCCGAAACTGTTACCGAAACATTGATTTGGGGCTTTTCTTCTGCTTCTTCTTCTTCTTCTTCGGCGGGTTCTTGAACTGGTAGTGTAGAGAAATTTGTCAAAGCATCTGGACCTCGAAGCTTGATGGCTGCGTTATCATAAACCCTTGCAGCTTCTTCGGTTGTATCATAAGTACCCAACCAAAAACGTACACGTCTTGCAGGATCTCGAATCTCAGCCGCTCATTTTCCCCAAGGCCGTTGCCGTACACCGCAAAATTTCTTTTCATTATTTGTCGAAGGTTTCCTGCAAGGCGCAACATCGACGGCTCTTTTCCGCTTACCTGCTGCAATAGCAGGAACATTACTGGACTTACTGCAATTCGGTTGGATTTTGATCTCATTCACATAGGGTTTCACTTGTTGGCGGCAAAACAACTCTCCTTCTTCATCACTTCATCACTTGATGGTGTCCACATCATCCGCCACATCAACAACCATTTAAAAATTAGACGGGAATACTGTAGAACACTGTAGAGTGACTTGACGAAAAATGGAATCCAAAGTTCAATGACTTTTATGCAACGATTTAAACAAAAGTGACCGCAAATGAAATTAGTGAACAGTTCAGTGACCATGAGTGCATTTAACCCTGTAAGTTATGCATTTAAAGTTGCAAAACTGAATTAATGAGGTAGTCAAAAGTAAACAAAAAAAATGAAAATGCTAGAAAATTAAATATCCACTGTGTAGCGACCCCCGCCCCAGGCTACTGTGCGCTGCGAAAATTACTGTTCATATATTAATAAAATATTCCTGAGACGGGGACCTCTACAGAAAAACTGTTGCTGAAATAAAATTTTCTTTATAAAAGAAACTAATAACATAATTTACTGCGAAAGTAAATTAAATGTAAGCGTGTAAAATCCCAGGCTACTCATGTATATAAAAAAAATAAACTGTCATACAGTGTACACTAATATGTAATACACACATATACATGAGAAAACTAAAGCATGCGAGCCAACATGCTATCTGCTGCTGCCGAGCCATATCCCCAAAATCTCGCAGCGGTCTCGCTTCAGCTCAGCCTCGAACTACTGACCTGCAAAAGGAAACAGGGAAAGGAATGAGTGATAAAGTCACTCAGCAAGCGTTTCCAAACACAACGCTCGCAGGTCAAACAATCACTGACTACGTGACTCGTCACGTAGGAGGTTCTGCTAGACAGTTTCTTACTCAATTCTGTTATATTTCTATTCTGTCACTGTTCTGTTTCTCATCTGTATCTCATGAGATGCTGTACATGACAATGAAATGTATATGCTGATGTCATGTATGCTGAAAACTGTAAACACTTGCCCTCAGGCTTGTTTTCTGAAAAACTGTCTTTTCTGAAAACTCTTTCTGATAATAAAACTGTGATCCGAAGATCCTGAATATATACGTATAGTATATCTGAAATCTATATCAGAAAGTACTGAAAATCTTTGAAATATCTGAAAATATCTGCTATGCTGGCCAGACTGATGAATACAGAGATTCGGCACCCTGGCCGTGTGAGTTCAAAGTCCTACTGAATCTACTGATGCACAACCAGCACTCTCTATTGAGCTTTGTCAGTGACCATGTCCTCCGGTGGACGCTGGTTTCCCTCTCTAGCGGGTGTGCGAACTCACAGGTGCTTCCTCGTATCCACCCCTATCTGATATATGAAAAATCATATATGTATATCTGAAAATCATGTTTCTAGATCCTTGGATCCAGTCTGAAAATATCTGATATGGCATGCCGTGCTAATGCTGATAATCATGCATGAAATGCTGATTTTCTGATATTAATTCTGAGTTCTGTGTGCTTAAAACTGGCTTAGAGTGGCTTAATTAGCTTTTAATCTCTTTTTTTTTTCTGATTTTCTGAAGGTGCACGGGCGTGTGTTCTGGCGTGCACGGGCGTGCGGCAAGACACATGGGACCGTGTGCCTGCCGTGTCCTTGGGTGTGCGTGATTCTGGAATAATTTCATGCAAACTGGGCAAGGCACACGGGCGTGTGTACTCGGGCACACGGGCGTGTGTCTGCCTTCCTCTTTTTCTTCCCGTGTTCAGCAACATGGGCGTGTGGAATTGGGGAGAAATCACACGGGCGTGTGTACTCGGGCACACGGGCGTGTGTCTGGGTTTTCAGACGCACACGGGCAGCATGCACGACCGTGTCCCATGCAGAAAAGAGGACGCACGGGCGTGCCTCTGGGACGCACGGTCGTGTGCTCGACCTAGAAACTGCAGAAGGCGTCTGGAAATCCAGAAATTCCCACACCAGCACTTCCACACTCCAAATCATCAAACATAAACACATACTACTGCTGAAATCACGCAAATAATCATCAAATCATCAACTCAAACACGCCATATAACATAAATAAAACATATTTCATCTGGAAATCATATATATGCATTCAAATCATGGAAAACCACTCAATCATGCCATCATCCATCATATCACAGCTCAAACATGCTGGAAATATCTCAAACAAGCACACATAACAATCTCATACACTGGAAATAGCCAAACAGGCTTTGAAAACGGTGAGAGAAGTAAGGAAAACACTTACCTCGCGCCATGGAAGCTCTATCTCTCTCTCTGGAAGACTCTGGATCTCTAATCTGAAGCTGAGCTGCTGGGGGATCTCTCTCTAGAACTCTAGGGTTCACTGGAGCTGAGGAAGAAGAAGAGAAAACTGGAAAATAAGCTGGGAACTGAAAATCTGCGCAACTGAAAGGAAAATAAACTAATAAAGCTGCCTGGGCAAGACACACGGTCGTGTGTCCTGGGCACACGGTCGTGTGTAGTGGAAAATAGTCATTTCCACCCCCACAAGCGTAGAAACTATTCTCAAGTCCCAAAGGACTTCTAAATAACTCTTCTACCCCCTAAAACTCTCAAAAATGACAAATCTACCCCTTGGGTCATTACACACTGCACTTCTTTAGAATGCATACTGGAATGAATTTGGGAACTAAGAGAGGATAGCTATACCAAAAGCTTGATATCTTTGAAGTCAAAAGTGAAAAATGGCTTCACTGGACAATGAGTCTTAATGAAGGAAGAAAACTTTGAATTGATACTCATTTTAAAGGATAGAGACAATTGAACAATCAAAGCTTCAAACAATATTCATATCATCACTTAAAAAGCATGCCTATAATAGACTTAAACAAGAAAATTTAGTTGGAAAAAGGAGTACCAGAAAAGTCAATTGGAAAAAGGAGTACAAGAAAAGTCAGTTGGAAAAAGGAGTACAAGAAAAGTCAGTTGGAAAAGGATTTAAACTAGTTATTAAGTCTTGTCATCAATTGTAGGGGAACTAAATGCAGTAGAAGAAAACAAACAAAATATTAAAACAAATAAACTAAACGATACTTGAATTTTTAAAAGAATATGTCATAACCCCAAGATAGTGTTGAAACAGTGTATTATATGGTGAGAAAATTGAATAAACATCATAAGAAACGTCAAGAATGTCGAAGTAAAAGTGAACATATTCAAGGACCATAAGAAGCTTCCTTGCATTACATAAGACATCACAACCCATTAGGATCTTGGATTCTGCCACTCGATGTATCCTAAAAGGTAGGAATCCTTGAAACTCCATGATAGATGAGCCCCAAAAAGTAATAATTAATTAACATTCACCTTAATTATTCCCTTGGTTATTTTAACGTGTCAAATACTCCATAATCCATGAAATAAAAATTTTCATCTGATTACAAGCACCACTATTCAGATATGAAAAGATTCAAGACATATCCAACAAGAAATAACAAAAAAAAAAAAAAAAATTGATGATTTAACAAGCTTTCCAACTTTGTGTTAGGCAGTAAATGCTTAATAACCATGCTTTGTAAATGGAAGACAGGACACCAAATATGTATACATTCACTTAACCATCTTTGGTGATCTAAGAGAAATTCATTACGAATGTGGCCTTAGTATCATAATATAGAGCAGACCAATTGTGATAACTTATGAATCCACAAATATATTTAGAGGAGTACCAGCAAGAAATCATAAAACATAATAATCCACTCGCTGAATTTGATCCTTTACCTATAAAATTACAAGATATAACCACATCACAAATTCAAAATGCTATAGATACTTAAACTACAGTATAACAAATTTAAAAAGAGCAACACTAGTTGAAACTCAACCTGCACTCAAATTACTAAACTAAAGAAACCAATACAAAATAATATTTAGTACAAAACTTAGCAAGTTTTGAAACCATTCATCTCATGTTTTGAATTCTTATTATCATAAACACTTTTTAGTCGAATTATTCTAGTTTGTAAATATGATAACATAAAAAAATTGATACAATAATTATATGAGTATGAACTATTTTACCTTTGAAGTTGTAATAATATTGGCTTGTAATGTGTTTCCAACCTGAATAATTTGATGAAATGTTAGTTTTACAAATATTAGTTTTACCATGTAAGTTGTAAAAATTTTTCATTGTTATGTCTCAGAGACGTAGTGAAACAAATATGCAAACTCGTTCTGTTTAAAAAATACCATATACTAGAGGCACAAAGACCTTTATATGGGTCACGGATGAAATGGTAAGTTGATTTGACTCTAATAAATGAAAGACATATGTAGTATATATAGGCATTACAAGTCCTGTATCTTTTTAATTGTGATGAGCAAACATCCAGTAAAGAATAGCGATCACAAGCTAAAGTATTTATAGTAACACATTAGAGTCATAAAGATGGAAGACTGATTGATTAGGACTTTACGCAAGCAATTGTAAGTTTATTTTTTTGTAAATTTATCTGTGGTTATGACCAATGAAATGCAATTAATCAAATACTGTTCTTTATATTGAGTTTAGGAACTAATCCAGAAGAAGATAAATAAACTACATAGTTTTATTCAAGAATTGAATGCGAGCATTGTTGAGATGGAGAATAATGCATATGCTCAAGTGATGAGACCAAAAAGACATAGTCAAGTGCATGGATTAGGATTAGGTCTCACATTTAATATGTATAGGGCATTAATATTATCATCTCATCACTTATGAGGCCATTTAGGGGTGGAGAATAACACTAGGCAAAGAGTAATACAAATAGAAGATCAATTGAAACAAATGTAATCAAAGTTGTCTTTGATTATGCCATCGTTGAACATACCACCGCTTGAAGATAATCGAAAACCTAGTGGAGAGGTAATGTATATAAGATATTTTTAGATAATAAATTTTTTAAATGAAATAATTAATTGACAATTAATATATATGTTTTGTTTATTTGTTTATGATAGGTACCTTATCTGTCAAGCAACTATCAGTCTTTAAATAAAAATTAATAAATTTGTAATTGCTAATATATGAGATCATTTTAAATACTTGTGTGTTATTAGAAATGCTTATTATTGAAATTCAGTCAACTAGAGAGCTGATTTAAGTATATTTATGGAATGTTGAGATTACTGTATGACAAAAATGAGATTGTTAAGTTAGTGATGTTGGTTGATTATTAAGTGTATAATATGATGTGCATGTTAACTTTGGATGTTTGACTTCGATGAAATTGGTGAAACTTTCATACACAAATAGCATAATGTTGTGCTTCTTGTGTTTGCATGTCAACTTTCAATGTCTAACTTGGGTAAAATGGTTTACAAATTTTGAACACAGATTGTGATTTATAAAAATATATTGATGGATGGAAGACATGTTGTAGAATGGTTGAATTCAATAAAGTTGGATCAAAGTGTTGAAGATGAGTTCTTGAAATGGAATACACTTCCATTTTGTATGATATTAGTCATATTATGTAATCTAGTTTTAAGTTACTTTAATGGCTAGTGTTTAAGATGAGTTACTTTAATTGTAAGTATATTGTTAGATGGATTATGAAAAACTATGAGATTATTTTAAATGTTTGTATTTTATTATGTTCATATTTATACACTTCTTATTTGTTATTTTGTGTTTCATTTTTTGAACATCCTTATTTTTTTTCTAGATAAGAATGTCAAAATTTTGGCTTGAGTTATCCAACAAGCTTCTTGACAACTTCTTACAAATTTCGATTCTAGATATCTTAAGTATTATGTGATTGAGTGTTATATATATTTATATTAAGTATTATGTTAATACTTTAACAGTATGAAATATTTAATCAATATATTCTTGAATTGATTAGTGTATATTTTCAAATACATTGTCGGATTGAACATCATTGAATAAATATATTATAGTTTTTTTGAGTTTTATCTTAGTCCATTTTTTAAAATATCAGATTGCATATTGTATATTTATTGAATTGTGTACAAGAAATATTTAATAAAAACAAATAATAAAAAAGAAAAACTAATAACTAAAACAAAAGAAAGCCAATAGAAATAAAAGTGCCGTTATAAACCCTTAAAAACGCTATTAAAAACCCTTAAAAAAATGCTAGTGAAATGCTAAAACACCGTAATAAGACATTAAAACGCCCTTGAAAGTGTTACAAAAAATGCTAGCATAATTCACAAAAATACCAATAAATGTCAATTAAGTACCCAAAAATGTGCATGAACAATAATAGGAAAATGAAAAAATGCCACTAAAAGTGAAAAAAAATACCGCTAAATGTCACATAAACATTGAAAAATTATGCGTGAACCATTGCTAGAACATTTTTGCTAGCGGGCAAACACCCTTTACCAATGCTTATGAATGCTAGTAAATTCCCCCCCAAAAAAAAAAAAATGTTGGTATATGTCACACCTTTAACAATAGTTTTTAGGATGTTTACCAGTGTATTGACCAATTGCCAGAAAAAAATAAAACTAATGGACACTTTAGCAGTGTACAGTCAAACATGGATAAAAAATTTTGTCTTGTTTTAAAACACCCTAAAAGTTAAAAAAAAAAAAAAAAAAAAGCTACTAAAAATCTTTACTGTTGTAGTATTTGATCATTTATGATCAAACATTTTATCCATGGAGCCGAGAATAACTTTAAGCAAGATTTTTCCTTTGGCTTTGCAAGAAGAGTAAACAATCACACAACGACAATAATCTTTACCTATAGTTGAAGGTGTAACTTTTGCAACAAAGAATAATCATACGAGGGGACAAACCAGATAAATTGGAAATAATCATTAGAAGGTATATGGTCATTGTAGGAAAAATAGACACCTTAAAAAGAAGGGTTTGAAATTGTAGGCTATCCATCAAATTAAAGGATAGGCTGACCAAAGGGACAATAATATGGACATGGTGCAATTCCAAATAACCAACACACAGGTGCTAGTTAAAACATATAGTAGAAACAAGGACCTTGTGATAGTATAACTACCTTAACTAGCCAGAAAAATACCAACTTGCAAGAGTACACCATTTCAAATTTGGGACTCACAACCAAACATATGTCAAAACTAATGACAATGTTAGATTCTCAACAAACTAATGGTAATGAGATCTTAGCCAATTTCCCAAGTAAAAACACTTCTATGACTAATCTTTAGAATATTGTCAATAAAGCCTCATGGCACATGGTTGGTGATGATAAAGTGCTTCTTAGTGCAAAAAATGTTTCCTTTTATCCCCATGTTAAAATACCTAATGGTAAAGCACTAGAAGTATCACAAATTGGACAATCTTAAGTCACACCCAATATAGCATCCCAAGATTAGAAATACTTTTTAGGCTAGAATTTGGGGGTTAGATGTAAGAAATAGAAACAGATTGGGAGTTAGAAGAGTTTAGGGGTGAGATAGTAAGTTTCTAGAGCTAGTGTGGCTTATGCATAATTATTCTTGGGAGGTTTCTTTCATACGAAGCACAGGAAATGAAGTTTCTTCATTTTTCCTTGTGCACTTTCATGCACCTTTGGCTGCACTCCTATGCACCCTTATAGAATGAGAGAGAAAGTTGCTTTTATTTCTTCCTCACCCGCTTTTCTCCATTTTCAACCAAAGTTCCTTTTTTGTTTTCAGAGAATCCCAACCCTAGAGTTGATTTACAGCAGCCAGCAGCTCCCAATCCAGTTAGAGAAAAAAGAAATTAGACAGAAAGAGAATCCAACAGTCATGGCAAGAGGTAAGTTTCTACAAGGATTTCCCATTTTCTTGACTTCATTAGTTTTAATTATTTTTCTAATTTTTTATTTTTATTATAATTTAGATGAGAGTAAATAACATTTTCCCACCCAAGGTTTGGCTTAAAAGCACCTTTTCACTTTTAGCAGACGTAAGTAATGCTTTCTCATCCAAAATAAAATTGCTTAAAAAAAATAATGACATAAGAGTATAATAATAATTTTATCATTCTAAGAGTGAAAATGTGCTTTTACATATTAAACTCAAACGTTTCAAATATAATAATTTAATCCTTAAAAATGTTTAAAAAACTCACAAATTGATCAATGAAATGTTCATAAACTTTTCTATATTTTAAAATTATTGTATAACCATAACAGTTATAATATAACATATATAACCGTAATTCATTGCATTTTGTTCAATTTTTTGGGGTTATAGTGTTATTTTTGAAACTATCGAGGGTAAATAAACATTTGAAATTTGTCTAAAAGACTCCTAAACTTTTTCTAAATTTACAAAGCCCTTATAATTTGTAAAAAGACCCTTAATATTTGTAAAGATTATAATTTACCTTATATTATTCGCCTATATGGTTAAAAACACTCCTATTTAGAGAAAGAGTGAAAGAATGAGATAAAGATGGAAAAAAAAAAAAGAAAATAAGTGAATTTTTAAATAATGTAGATATTTAAATGGTTTATTTTTAATTTTTATTAATTTAGGATTATATAATAATTTAAAAAAATCAAATAGTGGGGATAAAATAGTAATTTTAATTTTTTTATTAACAAAATTTAATTTTAACTGAGAAAATGTTATTTTTATTGGAGTTTGGGTAGGAAAGTGTTATTTATACTAATTAAAAGTGCAAAAGATTTTAAGATCAAACCTTGGGTGAGAAAAAATAATTCACTCTTTGTAAGTATTATTTTGAATACAAAAAATAATGTGTTACTATTTGATTGATTAATTTGAATTAATTTTATCAATATTCAAATTATTATTTATTATAATGATATATAATATTATTATTTAAATAACCATTTTAAATGGAGTAACATGGCATAACTTAGAGGTGTTGGATCATAATTCATTGAAGTGTGAGCCCTTAGATGATCAATCACAGAGGAATATCATGCTAACCCCAGTCATCATTCAAAAAGATACATTGGATGGGAACGCATCAAGGATTGTAAAAAAAAAAGAATTCAATATTTGTATCTGTTGTGATATAGAACGAAACAAAAATCTTGCTTATTTTCCTTCATATAATAATACAAACAAAAAAAGACTTAAATTTTTCCATAGTCTAGAAACAAGAGCAGTAATCTAAAAAAATAAAGAAGGTGGTTAGGTTCAAGGTACTGGTTTGCAGAAGTGATGAGATGGGATTTCTGATATTGCAGGACTGGTTAACTCAGTCTGGTTAAATGTCACAGATTCAACGGGCTGCAGGGCTCCATGATGAATAATATGTTTATAAAAGTTTCTTCCAACGGAAAACAAACTTTTCTTTCGACTCCATTCCAATAGTGACTTGGATGTGACGGTGAAGAATCATCGATCAACAAGATGCCTTCATGCATAATCAGTCTGAATGTATATAGATTTGTGATTTGAAAGATTCAGATAGAGTTAGCATTCAGTGAATCGACTCATTAAACCACTCAATGCAAGGCTTTTAAGGCTTAAAGCTGAAAAGAATAAGAAAGTATTCCAACCTTTGGCTTGATTTGATTTGAGTGTAATTAGTATTGACACGAAGTAAAAAGAATCCAAGAGCGTGATTTATCTCTAAGTCTACGTGATAATGCGTTTGGAGATAAAAGCAACTGAGCCATTTATCAAGATATATAATGAGTGTGTAAGTCATGCATTTAAAAGATAACATATTTAATATAACATACTCTGTTTATATCTATGGACAAGGGATCAATTCAATATAGCGTTGTCAAAACATAAATAACTTTTATATTACATACAAAAATTTTATTCTATTTGAATATGAAATTTATAATTTTATTTTTATTTATCATTTTACTTTTCTCCAAATAATTTTTAAAAAATATATAATTTTACAGATAAACATATAAAATTTAATTTATATGAATAAATAAATAATATTCAATCATAATCCATATGATTTACGTATAAACTATGAAATAGTGAATTAAAACTTTAATTTAGAATTTATAGAAATACCAAAAAATTCATGCAATATAAATCCCTAATGATACTGAAAATACCTACAATGAAGTGGTTGATGTTCCATCCTTGAAACCTAGTAGGTTAAGTTATGCTGAATTAGGTTTTGGAAATGAGATCTAGTCAATATATATATATAGTAGGTTAGTGAATCTACTATCAATGATACAATAAATTTTAAGGTTTATACTAATATTGTCTACTTAAATTGATAAAACCTATGAAGTGCATTGAGCTTCTGATAGTGATACTCTTTAGCCCAACCATCTTAATCTATCGAATCATTTAAATTTATCCATTTAATTGAAAACAACTTAGGCAACATTAATTGTAAGTTTACAATTTAAAAAATAAAAACAAAATAAAATAAAAGTTTTTGACTTATGGGAAACAACTATTTATAACTTTAACATGATTATTTTTAAGAAAGCAAAATAATTCAAAGATAACCCTTTGTGTACTAATCTAGTCAATATAACTACTAATAATGAACCAAAATAACTTTATGTTTTTGATTGACACGAGACAACAATGACCATGATTACTAGTAATTATATCGCATGGATTATTAATTTGAGAGTGTGGCAAGAATAACAACCCACGTGATCATATAACAAGCTATTACTCATTGATCCTCCTTATGATATCTCTTTAACCTTTATGTTTTCAAATGAAAAACAAGAGAAATCCCATTTGCTTCAAATAGAGTTTATGGCTTATAGCAAAGTACTTATGCTCCAACCAGAATCTCAAAATATATGGAGACATACATGTATGGCTGTCAAGCTTGAGGAAGAACTTAAATCTTAAGATACATGTCATACTACATATACAATTGTCATACTCAAGAGAAAACCAAAATCTTGATACATATGTTATACAACAAGCAAGTATATGTCCACATAAACAAAATCATATATGTATACATGAATAATAAAAACAGCATGATCATGATAAAATAATAACATATGTCAATTCATTTATTGAAAAAAAAAAAAAACTTGTTATTAAGATAGCGAGTTATAAAACTCTTACTAACCTTAAATATCAAAGGATTTCAAACACCCTCATGTATTCAACATGATTTTATAGGCTATAAAATTTATTCATTTGGTTAGAGATTAACCTATATCAACTTCACATTTATGTATAACCCTTAATGTCTTTATTCTTTATGAGACTTCTGAGTATAAGATATTTAATTTCTATAAGTTTTCAATTTATTGGTGGTGTTTAACATATTTGCACTATTATCATAGTAAATTAAGTTATTGCCAAGTAGTCTAAAAATATAATTCTTCAACCACAAAACTGAAAAAGTTACCCCATAACAAGCTACTTGTTCAATATTTAAGGTTAAAGATACTATGATGACTACTTAATGATTATTTAGAATATGACCCTTTTAGCAAGTAAAGCATTTTATCCAAAATTATATTTTGAACATCTTTATATTTTTACCAATATATATATATATATATATATATATATATTTATCTTTTCAAATATCTTATTACCACTTAAAACCCAACCTAATAATCAAAACTTGGATTTAAGAAGTATCCATTTATAACCTCAAATACAAAAAATCTAATTCAGACTTGTGCATAATTTTGCATTCATCAAGCTTTCAATAGCACTATCATATGAGATATTTCATGCAGATTCCTTGTTAGTCTCATTCGTTAGTCAATGCTTTACACTAAGTTTATCTCTTTTGACAACAGACCTATTATTGTCTTGCAATTTTATATGTTGAGTCTTTTAAGCATATGTTCCATGTATGCATTTTAAGATAACTCAAAGTTCCGCGAACCCTATCATAGTAAATTTTAATACTAAGATTAAATAATCTATCTTTAAGATTTTTCACATCAAATGTCTTAGATAGAACTGATATGATCTCAAGAAACAAACTGATATCGTTGCTATTAACATAGAGGCCATATACCATGACATGAAAATAAATATGCTCCCACTAAGCTTCATATGGCTTATATTAATCTAATATGTTCTTTATGAAAGCTTATCAATTACTTTTTACTAAATTTGAGATACCATTATCAAAAGTTGCTTCAACCATAAATGGATTTTATTATGCTTTATACTAGTCTTGTTACACCAAATAGAATTCCTTAATAATATATTCATTCAGAGAAGTGATTTTGACATCCATCTGGTAAAGCTCTAATCCAAATGAGCTATCAATGTCATCATGATCCTAATTAAGTTTATGGTAGAAACTTGAGATAATATTTCACCTGTGTGTTCTCTCCAAGTAGAGGTTTTTTGCAATCTATCTTGTTTTATACTTTTAATTCTACCTTTTAAGTCTCTTTTAGTCTTTTAAACCTATTAGCCACTTAGGGGTTTGCTGTCACTAGGTAATTTCATAAGATTTCATGCCTTATTATATGTCATAAGCTTTATTTTTACTAAGACACTCATTGCAATACTTAATAATAACAAATTGTTCTCCTATAATAGATCTTCTCATTAAAGTTTCTATAAATACATCAATCTAAGTTGACTTATCTATTATAACATCAATCATCAATCCTTTAGTAAGAACAACCTTTATATTGATATAAGGTTCTATGTGATTCAGTAACCTTACTGACTCTTATTGTTAATTCAGTTATGACACTATCATACCTTAAAAACAAAGAGAATTTAGACCAATCAACTTCATATTCCTTTAACGGTAAAAGGATATCACATTCTATAGTTTCAAGATCTAAGTATCTTACTTTATTAGAGTCAATTACTCTAATACCTCAGTTAAGGTAATAATGTTGTATGTTTAAAAATGTTCCATATGACCATGGCGTAATAACAACTTATTTTGAATTTGGTTCCTTTTAATATGATTATAAATCCTTTCTTAAGTAGAACAACCCTTAACTTTACCAACCTTATATATTTAGAACTCATAATAAATCTTTGGCATAGATTTACAAGAAATTCCATTTTAATCATATTTTGTCATTTTAACTATTTTATCTTATAAATATTCAGTCTTATTTCTACTCTCAAGTAGGCTTTACTCTAATCTATCCTTGTGACTAACACAAGGCTCTAAGCTTTCTCTATCTAAACTCCTTTTCTAATCTCTTTATCTTTTGCTTAATCATATATCTAGTATGCTAGACTTTTCTTAGTCTATTACTAGTCTGACTGCTTATATGAAAAACTTAACTTAGTTCTTAGCTAGGTCTCATAAGCTATTTCCCTTTTTCTAGCTTATTTTACTACTCAAATTCTACTTCATATCATTTCATAAATACATATATGATACGGTATGAAAGAGAGTCTAGATTGATATGACTAACACCTCAACTCTCTTACCAAATCTATCTTAAGTTCTCTTAGGTCTTAGCTAAATTCTTTTATATTTCTACTTATGACGTATATCGTGTAGAAACACTCATCTTATATTCTTTTTTTGACTTATTCTTTGATGTGCTTGTTTTGCTATTTATTTATTATTCTTTACTTAACTTATTTCTTATCTTGCTATCTATGTCATAAGTCATGTCATGATATATGTGTTATGGTATAAAGTATATTAAAAATATATATTTACTCTTAGGCTTGTTTATTGAAAATATTTACTAAAAATGTTGTTAGAATCTAAATATTCTAAAATACTAAAATGTTAAATCTAAAAATCATTATGTATTTGATGATACCTACTATGCTAACAGACTAATAAATACATGAATTTGACACCTTAACTATGTGAGTTGAACTAGACTAATAATATGCTAATAAGATAAAAATATTCTATCATACCATTTCTTAGACCAAAAAGCTGAAATCTAACCATACCAACTACAATCAGTAAGCTAAAATCTCACAAATGTCCCATCGTATTCATCCATAATAACGATCCCAAGTATTGGGCTTAATGTTAATAATGTATGCATATGAATCTCTTGATCCCTTTTTGAAAACACTAGTTTGACATGTCATGTCATGTGATGTTAATCATGCATAATGTCTTACTATTTTTTTTCTTCTGATTACATTCTATTTAACTAAATAACTGTTATAGTTATGTTTTATGTATATTTTACTGAAGTTTCAGTTTTTTTAATTTATTAAGCTTATTAATAAGTTTTGGGTAAGTTGTTATGTTATGTTATGTTATGTATCTAGTAGTTTTCTGTTTTGCACTTCATAACTGTTTCTATTTCTATTTTTGTTTCTATTTATGTTTATCTGATTATAATCTATCAATTACCTATGTTGATTCTAGGTTGTTGGTGAGTCTCTTTTACTTGTGTAAGTTAGGCCTATTGATTATGGAAAAATATAGTTTTTTTTTTTTTTATTAATCTGCTTATTTTGTTCTTTTTTTTTCTTGCTCTTATTCTAGAGTTTTCTACTTAATCTACTATTTTCACTAGTTGTACAAGCATACGCATAGTTGTGTGCAAGGTCATGCTAGTTTATGTAATTTTCTCACCAAGTTCTAACTTGCTACACAACTGTACACTTTAGGACATATACTTGTTTGTGCCATACACACAATTGTGGCCTTATGTACACAGACATGTAGACTCAACTCATATATGGCTATGAACCCTACAGGCATGGTCATGTAAAATTGGAAAAACACACATGACTGTGACCCTGAGTCACACAATTGTGTGCTCGCATACACTATTGCACTAGCCTTAGTTGTTCATGTATTACACGACTATGACCAAGCAGAAAACACGATTACATGAGTATGCGTGACAAGCACACGATCATATATCATACTTTACTTCTATATCTCTATCTCTAGAGATTGCAAAACTTTACCCAAACTTAACCAATTCTCTACTAATCTTCAAATAATCTTATTCTAACACATATACATGCAAACACAAGCTTCTATCTTAAACCTTTATCGGCTCAAAACACTTAAATACAACTTAACATGCTTCTAAAACCTTAAAACATATAAATACATACAAAGCTACACTAAACATGCTTTTACCTTTAAAAATCTCCTCTAACTTATCATTACCATCTCAAAATGAAGTTTATTAAACTTAGAACATGCTTCTATCACTAACTGGACTCATCTAGGAAAATTCATCCTATAGAAACAAGAAAAAAGTACGAAAATACTTACCTAAAGCAATTATGATCTTTTATCTCTTTAACTTTAGCTTGAATCCTAACTAGATTTATTATCTCTAGCTAGTTTTTTCCTTATCTTCAATTTGGTTAGAGTTAGCTAAAGGAAGAAGAAGAGAAATAGGTGAAAGTTGGCTGAAACACGATCTTACTATTTTATATAACTGTGTGACTCAAGAGGGACACATGGTCGTTTGCCATTGAGATGCACAGTCATGCTTCACAACTCAAAGGATGCACGGGCATGTATCCAAAGGATACGTGATCATGCTCCAAGCACAAATCATATAAAGCCCTTTAAAGGACTATTCTACCCTTTTAACTCTTCTAAATCTATTGTGGCTATACAATCTCTCTTTTAACCTTGATTCATGATGTAAAAAGACCATTCTAACCTCAAAATATTACATACTTATCTAGTCATGCATACTCAGCATAAACGACTGTGAGATTACAGAAATATGACTGCATGGTTGTGTGCTTACGGGCATACGATTGTGTGTCATGCTTTACTTCAATATTGTGTTTGGAAATTTCACATCCTGGCACAAAATTATTTCAACCATAACCAAGCTTATTCAAACATGTATATATAATCACCAAGCCACCTTTGCACATATTATTTCTATCAATAACATTAAATCTCATCAACACATATATTAAGAACCCTTAAATCCCCAAAACAAGGCATACATGTATCACACATCGTTCTAAGCTAATAAAACCTTATCAAAACTTGATCATATCATCATATTCATATATATTCATGTTTCTCAATCATATAACATGCCTCACATATCAACTTATCTCAAAATAGAGGAACACATGCATAGGAAACAGGGAAAAAAAATGTAAGAGAATACTTACCTCAAGCTTGTAGATGATTTATCTCACCCTAGCTCTTGCTTAATCTCTAACTTGGTTAGCTATTCTTGGTTGCTCTCCCTCTACTCTAGAGTTAGGGTTCTCTAAGATGAAGAAAGAAATTGAGTAAAAATGTTATCTAAAAATTTGAAAGATAATCTACTTAATATGTGATGGCACAGAATAGAGGGACGCACGAATGTGCTTCCGTTAAAATCTCAGATTTCTACTTTTCTTGTACTACATATGAAAAAGTCTTGTAAGAAAACCCATATGCATACCACAAATAGCTTTAAAATAACTATTTTATGTTTGAATCCTCTAAACTCTGTTTCTTATCATAAAATCTCATTTCTAACCCTCATTTTTAATCTAAAAATACCATTTTAATCTCAAAATATTACAGATTTTAGGTCAAGCTATTCAACCTTAAGGGTCAGGCAATCAGGTTAGAGAAATTCGATTATGACCCAGATTGAAATAAACCCTAGTCACTTGATTTTACACCATCAACACCTAATTTTAGCTCATTTAGTTGTTGATTTTCTTCCTATTCGTTCTAATTGGGATTTCTAATAGATTTTGCACCTTTTTGGCCAATGAATCAACCAGAATCTCTTCGTGAAGATGAAACAATGATTAAAGCCTTGAAGCACAAATCCAATGGCTTCCTCCCCCATCTCTGCCCACAGATCGCACTTTTGGTTACGGGTTTTTGTTGGGCACGATTTAGGGATCCATGTATGCATTGGCTCTAGTGATTTCGTCACCTTATCCACAGGAAAACGATTGAGTTTCTAAATTTTTTTGAATAAAAAATGGATTTTGAATTGAGGCAAAAATTAATCCCAATAATAAAATTCGATCAACCAAATTGAAACTAAGCCTAAATTTTTTATAATTTTAGAATATTGATCCTTAATTATAAGGTTTGATTTTTGAATTGAAATCACTAAATTTGGAATTAAATTTCCAATCCTAATTTCAATTCCAAAACCCATTCAAATAAAATCTAATTGGATTTTCAAGAAAACCCTAATTTTGAAATTTAAACCCCAGTTCAGAATTAATATATTTTAATTTCAATTATGAAATTCCAGATTTTATAGCCTAATGTGTTTGACTCTGATACTACATGTAAGATTCAATTTACATAAACAAATAAATAACAGTCATTTTTATTCCACAAGATCTACTCATCATAAAATACTAAATTAAAACTTTAATTTAGGGTTTATAAGAATACCTGTAATTCTATACAATATGAGTCAATAATAATATTGTACATATCTACAGTGAAGTGACTGATCTACAGTGAAGTGACTGATCTTTCGCCTCTGACACCTTCTTGTATGATAACTCTCAATGGATTAAACTATTTTGAGTTAGGTTTTAGAGAGGAAACTTAACCAATATATATAGTTGGTTAATGGTTCTTTCATCAAGGATACAATA
This sequence comes from Anacardium occidentale, assembly GCA_026122585.1. NCBI lineage: Eukaryota > Viridiplantae > Streptophyta > Magnoliopsida > Sapindales > Anacardiaceae > Anacardium > Anacardium occidentale. The sequence goes on along the minus strand of JAJEJH010000345.1, from coordinate 404,570 downwards.
AACCTTAAGACACACACTAATATTATTTACCCAAATTAATAAAATCGACGAAGTGCATTAGGTCTTTAATATTAATCACTCTTTAGTCCAATTAACTTAATCTATTGAACTATTTAATTTTATATGTTTTATAAACCCAATAAATGTTAGCCGATTTAATTTTCAAACAAATATAAATTACAGGAAAAAAATGTGTGAGACGCTAACCTTAAAGAATGGATGACCGTAAAATAAAAAATAGGCCTAGAGAAGTTGGCCTCCACTTTAGGGCTTTGTTTGGCCATCGGTTATAATTTGTCTTTGAAGTTTGAAAAATTAGTTATGAATTGCAGCAACTCCTCTTTTGATTATCTTCTTCCTTACTCCTTCCCCTTAATACTACGATTATAATTTCGGTTCCGTTGGTTTCGTAAATATCAACTATGAATACATCATATCTGTACTTATTATTTTCATATATCAACTCTTCATAAAATACAGAACTTGAAAAGATCGTAACTCATTTTACGTAGCAGCTTGATAATTAGGTATTGACATATGTACTTCCAACATTAATTAATTATATACCAGAAATCGAATGTATTTTCTCTGTTGATTATTTTATTAAGGTGGCTAATTGCATTTGACACGTGAAAGTCTCAGCAGTCTCAAAGTAGACAATAAGAACGAAAGGAAATTTGTGATTTAGCAGCAACTCAACCCACAATTAATGAATATTAGTTACAATCAATACATCTACTAAACTAATTAACCAATAGCTAATATTTTATTACAGCAAGTATCCATTATGAAAACCTCTATTAGATATATATCATCTGCATTCAAAGTTGTCACAATCTTTCCTATATATATATATATATATGTGTGTGTGTGTGTGTGTGTGTATATGTATATATATTAAATTAGAGGTAGTTGAAGACTAAAATTAAATTTTAGTTTGAGATAAAAGATTAAAAAAATCTAGCAAGATGGTAACATATAAATCATGCTTAATTTCTATGTCAGTCCCACTCAAAAGAGAACAAGAATCTCTTAGTAATGATTGGGTGGATAATTTTGGCCTGACATTATATAAAATGCCAAAGGACTTGTTTCCATCCATAGTTTGAAGCGGGGATAAAGTGTTACTCTCAAAGTTTCAAAAATTCAATCTTTTATTCTTTGAAGAATTTTTTATAATTTTTATATTAAAATGATTAGAATACCCTTTTAAAAATTAAAAATTTATAATAAAATTATAAAATAATTTTTAAATATAAAAATTTTAAAAAATATTTAAAATTAAAAAAAAGCCAACAGCGGTGGCCGTCGCTAATAAAACCAAGTGACGAAAAAAGGTCCGTCTAAACTGTGACCGCTTTCACCGAACAGAGAAGCCAAAAATCTGGCTTCCCCTAGAACCAGGTGGCCAGAAACGACCACCTAGCTTTGTTGGCGACGACCACTGCCGCTAGCACCGGTGACTGTGATTGGTTGCTTTCTTTTAAAATTTTATATTTATATAACATTTATTTTATTATTTTAGAAAATTTTAATCTCAAAATGATAAAATTTCCTCTAAATAGTTACTGTTTATTATTATATTTAATATTAAAATTTGTCAAAGGGTGGGAGACTGGGTTTTTGAAACCTTGGGGTGGCACTTTGTCATCACCTCAAACTATGGGTGGGAACAAATTCTTTGGCCTATATAAAAATTAACAATTACGAATATATATTCAATCTAAGTTAGTATGAAAAGGCGTTTCCTTCTTCCTTTAGCTCGACATTCGAAGCTGGTGTGTCTATGCCTTTGGCTCTCTTATATTTTTGGTAAGTTTAATTCGATCCCGCTGTTCAAACTCGTATAATTAAAAGTATGTCATTCTGCAATTAGAATTTAAAAATAAAAGAAGGCTTCCATTAATAACTTGTCGATAACAATATGGGCATCTTTGGGCACGTGGTTACATTCCTTAAATTTTATGCTGCTACCTTTTTTTCTATGGTGCCTTAATGGAGGAAAACCCTAAGCCATTGATGCCAGAGAATTCCTTGTGATAATGATTCCAAACAAGTTGAAATTATGTGCTTAACTTGCATGTCTTCTAGTCCTTGTATCTCAAGCTTAGGAATCCTCCTCAAAATTCTAAAATTCTATTATTTAACTCCACTGTTTAACCTATGTGAATTTCCTTATTTGCTTCCCTGGGATTCTTCTTATGCTCTTCTTTAGCTGCATGCATTTCGAAAACCTGCAAATTATTATTAAAATCTGTAAAGAAAGTTAAGTCAGCTTTCCAACTAGCTACATTACCTTCTATATTTTGAACATTGAAACTTAGGTAACATGGATGCATTAAAACTACAAATAAATATATGGTTGGTAGGAAAGAAAACAACATAGTATAACTTTTATTAATGCAACCTTCTGAGATCTTTGGCTGGTAATATATTTACACAGATATAGCGCAATTACTACGCGATCCATGATTCAGCTAATTATATTTTATATTCGATAATTAAGGGAAAATATGGGTCTAAAAATATCATAAACATGATTATGACACGTATATATCTTAAACTAAATCTCAAAATCTACAAGAGTAGTGATGATGGTTGGGTAAAATGATATAACAGGAGAAAATAATTCATTATGTAGCTTTGAGGTAATAAGGGAAAATCAAACCAAAGGGGTCCCCTTATTCTTGGCTGCATGATTGAGTAGTCAATTTATGGCGGGCTTGGGAACCAGTAATAAGTCATGTAACTAGGGAACAAAACAAAGAGTATATCACGTGTAAACTGCAGGAAGGTCCCATTACAAGAGAGGAGAGGACTACAAGATTTATGGACCTATTCTTTCAGGGCTGAGCTAGATATACCATCTTCACATGTTAGATGATGGTAGAATATTCTCTCTCAAATGGTCCTGGATACTTACATATAATTTATACCTTGGAAATTATATATGATAGTGGAACAACTTCAAATTTGCTGAGAGAGAAAGAATGTTTACAATATATTATTCCCTAGAGAGAGCACAAATTGTGGGGCAGTCTCTGGCCAGCAGAGTATGCTTATAATAAAAGAGGCCAAGGGATAGATGCCCACCCAAGGTTTTATTAAATGACAAAGTTTTACCCATAAAATTTTAAAAAACCAATTACCTATTTATTGACCAAAATCAGAAGGGTATTTTTATCTTTTTGAATAAAAATTAAAAATAAATATTATAAAAATAATATTAAAAAATTAAAAAATAAAATAAAATAAAATTTTAAAATAGTAGCTACCGTTACCAATGGCAATGGTTGCTGTTAACTTAACAAAATAGCTGAAAACAACCATCTGGTTCCAATGACGACCAGATCTAGTCGCCTTAATGGCGGAGGTGATCAACTTTATGGTAGAGATTGTCAAATATGGTTGTCTCCACTATCTAAAATGGTCAAAAATGGCCAATTTCAAATATATCAACTATTTTCGGCCTCCTTTGATGGTGGAGACAACCAGATCTGGTTGTCTATAAGACTCACTACCGTATATACCATGTTACTGATTATTTATTTATTTAATAATAATAATAAACTGAAATATAGATATACACGACATGAATCCTACGAAAAAGCTGCTGCTAATATTAAAATATGCATGCAGAAGCTGGAAAACTATTATCATACAATGGTGGGTTGAATATATATGTGTGTGTGTGTGTGTGTGTGTGTGTACTGTATCAAAATACATGTTTTGGTATAACAAAATAATCCCACCAAGCCATCTATACATACTGGAGCCTCCTCTTCCTTTCAGCCACAGTCCTCCCGAACCTCACCAGCATCACACATACCTACAAAGAAAGGAAGAAAGGAAAATGGTGAGTGATAAAATCATCCAGTAAGCATTTCCTACTTCCCTCAACCCAAACAAACATCAAGATAGAATACATATCTGACCTTGGCCTAATTACTCGTATATTTCTTTGGTTATTAATCTGAGTATCGCTTACTGAAATGCTAGTTCATGCTATGGAATGAATGACATGGTATTATGTCATGCAAATCATATAATAAACCCTTGGGCCACTTTCTGACAAGCAAATATGCTACACTCATAATGTTTGAAACTCTCTGTATCTGAAGATACCTGCTATACTGATCAGACTGATAAACATAGAGATTCGACATCTTGGTCACGTGGGCTGAAACAAACTAACGAAGTGCTAGTAAATTGAAATATGACATACTAGTCTTTGGACCAATAAATTGAAAAGTAAACCAATCTGACCGCAGTTAAAAAATTGAAATCTCAGATGTCAGACCCTAAATGATGAATTAATGCAATTGGATCCCTTGATTCCTTTTTATCTGCTAATTTCTTGGCATGTCATGCTATGAGATGCTCATAATGCCTTATTTTATCTCATTTTATCCTTATATAATGCTTTATGGCCATTAGAATAAATTTCCCATGCTTAATACTTCATTTTCCTTCATTTTTTCTCAAATTCTGCTCAAGCACGAGTGTGTATGAGAGACGCACAGGCGTGCATGCTGGTGCACGAGCCGTGTGCCAAAAGTGCAATCCAATCATACTAACTCTTGGATTTTTGCTCAATTTCTCTAAAAATATAAGTGCACGATTGTGACCCTCAGGTACACGGTCGTGTCTCTTGCATAATTTAGTCATGCACACAGGCATGACCTTGCAAGTGCAAGGGCACACGGGCGTGTGTCTGCGGGTGCATGGGCGTGTGTCTTGCTCTACTTTGGTAATACATGTCTGAAACTTGTAGAATCTTGACCCAAACTCAACCAATCAACAATTAATCAATTTCATCTATTTTTAGCAACTCAAGCAACATATCACCACGCTTCAATTTCATCAATAACACACAATTTCAAGATCAAGCATCAAAATACTCATTTAAACACATATCCACACACATACACACCAAACATATCCCTGGGTGGAAATTCTCATCACAAGCCATTTCATTTCATCACATTAACATGAAATCAAACTAGATAACTCACCAAGCATGCTGGAAACATAACACACATCATCAAATATCAAACTCATGTTGGGAAACTCAAGGAAGAGGCTAGAAAATACTTACCTCTTGCCATGACTGTTTTACTTCTCTTTCTATCTAATTCCTTTACTCTCTAGCTAGATTTGGAGATGTTGGCTGCTAAAGATCAACTCTAAGGTTGAGATTCTCTGAAAACAAAGTGGAAACTTGGGTGGAAAAGGATAAGGATGGGTGAGAATTGATTTAAACTCATCCTCTCTCTCTTCATTCAAACCTGCAAGGGAGTGCAGTCTAAGGTGCACGGAAGTGCATAAGAAAAAATGAAGAATACTTCATTTCTCATGCTTCGCATGAAAGAAACCTCCCAAGGAGAATTATGCGCAAGCCACACAAGCTCTGGATATTAACTCAATCATAAACTCTTCTAACTCCAAATCTATTGCTAATTCTCACATCTAACCTCAAACTCTAGTCTAAAAGGTATTTCTAATCCTGAGATATTACATTGTCTCTGCTATATTTTTGGTGGCCATTAAGGTTGCTAGATTTAGTTGCCAATAGAATTAGGTAGTCGTTTCTAACTACCTAGTTATGTTAGCAGCGGCCACTATTATCGACAATACTATCGATAATAGTAACTGCTTTTTAAAATTTTTATTTTATTTTTTAAAGTTTTATTATTTTTTAATATTATTTATATTAAATTTTATTTTAATATTAATATTAATATTAATTATTTTTATAGAAGATATTTTAATTTTTTTAAAGAATAAAGGTAAACACTTGGCTTTTTAAAATTTTATAAGCAGGACTTTGTCAGTTAAGAAAACTTTGGGTGGGAATACTTGTTTGGCTAATAAAGAATACGAAGGAAGTGCCAGATTAGATAAACCAGAAAGGATGAATTTAGTAATGAAAATGAAAAGAGACAGAAATAATGATATCATTATCTGCCACAAACTCATGGTTGTAATCAGTAATTACTGCCATGTGTGCATGTGTGTGTATATTATAAGCCCTATTATATTTGTCGTATTGATTTTAAGAAATACTTGGTTCTTCGTTTTTCTAAATAACATCGGTAATCTTGACATCAGATTAGAGCTTCGCTTTATATGGTGAATGCACAAAAATAATTAATTAGATAATAATATTTAAGATCTAGTGCTCCAAAATAGAAAATAATTGAAAATTTATCGCTAAAGGACAGAGAGAGAGAGAGGGCAATCTTCGAAGCCATTAAGCTTATAATATTAACATGTAATGCCGTGATATATATGAACTCATGAATTATTAAATATGAAATATAAATTCTTCGTTGGCCGGGACAATGATCATCCCTTTGTCTCATGGAAGTATGTTCGAAGAGATTTTGGCTGCCACGCGTGGTTTTCGGGACCCTTACTCATTTGTGCATGAATAATCAAATGTGTCCTGATAGTTCAGCCCCACTTAGATGGACAATTGAAATGCTGTACGTAGTAAGGTATAAAACATCAAGTTCATATTTATAAAACAATCATTAGACAAAGCTATAGGGGAAGAGAAACCATAGAGAAAAAAGAAAAGAAGAAGAAGAAGAAACTGCATAAAATGATTTGTTGATGATATGTATGGTATATACATGATGGCCGGTGAGTGGATGAGCCAAAAAGTTGACTGCCTTTAATCCCCACTGTTCGAGAAATTGACAAAATCCCAACTCCCACAAAGGGACAACTCCCTGGCCGGCTATTTCACATGCAACCAAAATCCAACAGAACCATATATGGTATATCTTTTCGTCTCTCAATGTCTTCATTTGTATTAATCTTTGGTCTTTCTTTTATTCTCTCTCTCTCAAATACACACAACTGAGAAATAAAGCAGAAAAAATGAATATGATGAAGAGGAATTAGAGCCTCTTTTGTTGGCATGAAAAGGTTCGTTTGATGAGGTTCTATAAACTTATTGCAGCCCCTATATTTAAGAACTGAAAAGGCTGATAGTGTAAGAAGATAGGTCTCTTTTGCCTAATTTGACTCTACTTATTTTTTTTTTTTTGGGATGATACTTCACTCTTGATCTGTCCCTTTTTCTTCCTTCCGAAAGAAGATAATAAAATCCTAAGGTAAAGCTGAAAAGTCTATTTTCTAGGATTCACTTGCAGAATTCTCCCAAACTGTAGTCGCTTTGTATCACATATTCGCCACTACTTGGAACGTTTCCCAGTGGCAAAGGTACGCACTACTAGTGTGGTCTCTTTCTCTGTTGCTGCTCTCTTCTGATTTCTGATTCCCATATTTTCTTTTCTTTTTGTTCTTTTCTCCATTTTCTACTCTCTCTATCTATCTCTCTCCCTCCATGATGCAATTCACTGAAACACCCCCACAACTTTTGCATCAAATCGCTTCTTTTTCAAACCTCACCATGAACAAGAACCAATTTCACAGGACTCGTCCATGGCCTGGTTTCCTTTCTTCAAAATCCTTGGGAAACTTCGGTGATGCCAACTCCATGGAACAACTTTTAGTTCATTGCGCAAATGCAATCGAAATTAATGATGCCACTCTAACCCAGCAAATCTTCTGGGTCCTGAACAACATTGCACCGCCAGATGGTGACTCAAATCAGCGTCTAACATGTGCCTTCCTTCGCGCTCTCATTACTCGAGCTGCAAAAAGTGGTACTTGCAAAATGCTTGCCGCCATGGAAAATGCTCACTACAACCTTTCCACGGACAGCCATAAATTCTCCCTCATAGAGCTCGCTAGCTTTGTAGACTTAACTCCATGGCATCGCTTCGGCTTCACAGCCTCAAATGCAGCAATATTAGAAGCAGTTGATGGGTATTCAGTTATTCATATTGTTGATTTAAGCTTGACTCACTGCATGCAAATCCCTACACTTGTTGATGCTATAGCTAGTCGGTTCGAGGTGCTACCACGTCTGAAGCTCACAGTAGTTGGTGCCACCGAAGATATACCACCAAAACTTGATCTTTCATTCGACGAGTTGGGTTTAAAGCTCGTTAACTTTGCCAGGTCAAGAAATATACTGATGGAATTTAGAGTGATTTGTTCAAGTTATACTGATGGATTTTCTTCTTTGATTGAACACTTGCGGATGCAACATTTTGTGTACGCAGAAAGGGGTGAGGCTTTAGTTATAAACTGCCACATGATGCTTCACTATATACCAGATGAAACCCTTTCACCAATTACTAACACGAATTCGAATCCTTACTTTGTCGAGCCTTCCTCCACTCCATCAGTTAGAATGATGTTTCTCAAAGCGTTGAGAAGTTTAGACCCAACCATTGTTCTACTAGTTGATGAAGATGCAGATTTTACATCAGATAATTTGGAGTGTAGATTAAGATCTGCTTTCAACTATTTATGGATACCTTACGACACCGTGGACACATTTCTTCCACAGGGAAGCAAGCAAAGGCAGTGGTATGAAGCTGACATATGCTGGAAAATAGAGAATGTAGTTGCACATGAGGGTCTACAGAGGGTTGAGAGGCTTGAACTAAAGAGCCATTGGGTGCAGCGAATGAGAAACGCAGGATTCCGAGGCATTAATTTTGGAGAAGAAGCAGTTTCAGAAGTGAAAACCATGCTTGATGAACATGCAGCTGGGTGGGGATTGAAGAAGGAAGAAGATGATCTTGCACTTACATGGAAAGGTCACAATGCCGTTTTCGCTACTGCTTGGGTGCCTGCTTGAACTACTACTTTGTTAACATTTTAATGATTAATGCCTAATCTTTTTTTTAGTCTCTAATTAATTCTCTCCATTTATTTTTTCTCTGTGGATGAAAACTGATTGTGTTCTCAGGATTCTAAGTCAAATGGTCAGAGTTAATTATCTTTAGTATATATTTATTAATGTAAGATCATTGATGTAAACGACCTAATTGAGTTGCTTCTCTCTATCATCTTTTTGCTTACCAGTTCTAACTATTTCATTTTTATTAACCAGAAACTAGAAATTCATATAGTATTTAAGGCAGATAAAACTCCTTCTGCAGTAGCAGTTCAAACATAAATGCTTGGAAGCTAGAAGAGGAGACCTTGCTTAGCGCGTCACGGTTTCTGGTTTCTTCCCTGTTGCTTGTACGATGAAAAATTAAGGTCAAAATTTAAACAGAAAGGAGAAGTGTTAACATGTATGATCCATCATCTTACCTCTCATCTCAACATCATCATATATACATAAGCGAAAACCTCACTCTTAGGTACCTTATAGTTAATTCGTTTTAAGTTAAACCTAATGGCTTTAGTGAGTTGTGACCAAAACAAGTTACAGAAACGAAAAATCATACCACAGTAAATCTGTCATATATCTTCTACTAATTAAGCATGCGCGCATGTGAAAACTAAGAATAAGAATCTGCAGTTCTGAAGTTCTTTGACAAATCAAAACTCGTTCGCCTGTAAATTTCTCAAGCATATCATAATAACTAGCATGCGCGCATGACTACAACTAGGAATTAAATTATAATGTTATGAGGGCGGGGCATATCATGACAATTTTGAAAGTTTTACCCATCTTCTCACTTTTATTAAATATTAAATGCAAATAATGATCTCACTAATTTGAAAGAATCGAAGTGAGACCACAAGGTGACAGGTCCCTAAGGTTTGAAAAAAATTGGTGAGTTAAATTGGAGACAACTAACTGACTTAATAAAAACAAAGTTGAAGTTTTGTTTTGCATGCATATTAATAAACATTATAGCACTAATTATAAGCACATATAAGAAGGGAGGGTCCCTAATTTTATGTGACAAGAAGAAGAATATTTTCTTTCCCACACTTCTGAAGAAGCTAGTCATTGTATATAAGTGACTGGTCATGTGAATAACTTATAACGACTAAATATATCATGTATGCACATATTGACTCAAAATGGAAGAGGAAAAAGAGATGTTTTAACAATTATAAATATTTTCACAACATACTTAAAATCTCTTTCTTAATTTTACCTGATAAGCATGATCAACATTTTTGTTCATTATTAATTATATAATTATTCAATAGTCTTTAGCTCTTGTTCTATAAATAGTAAACTTGTACAAAAACAAGAAGATAAATATATATATACTGATTAATCACCTGCCAAAATAAACTCTTCTAAAATAAATAATAATATAAAATGATAATAAGTCAAACTACTTTGAAGATCTTTGGTACTTATTCATAATTTTATGTATTTATAATTGGTGGATTTTCAGTGTTAACAAAATCCATAATAAAAAAAACTCTAAAATAAATAGTATATTATGGTTCTTCCACTCTTGTAAGTTTATAATATTCAAACAATATATAAAAATCCAACCAAAAAAAAAAAAAAAAAGATACCATCACAATCAAAAGGTAAACAAAAACCAAAATAAAAAAAAATTGTTAAACTTTAAAACCGCAAACAGACTCTATTAGTTCTTGATATAATAAAATTTCCAAAATATAAAGAACAATAAAATTATCTTATATATATATATATATATAATGGGTTTTAAATTACTATTGATTCACAATCAAATTTTATTTCGAAAATTTGTGAATATAGTTTGTTTGATATATTGGAAACAAATAAAATATAAATTATTGACTTAATAGACTAATAATAATATTGTTATGTTTCTCCCAAGTTTTTGTTTTGATTTGAGACAATGTACAAAAATATTATATTTAGAATCTCGTTAAATATGAGAAGAGTGAGAGGGAAAAAAAAAGGTTTAATCGAAATAATATTTTATTTAATAAAATGGCCAGAAGAGTATTTCCTACCTAAGGTTAGATGAAATGATAAATATTTATCAATTAAGTTTAAGAAAATTAATTTTTTATCAGTTAATCAAAAGTCAATATTAATTTTAATCATCTAAGATTATTTATGTCAATTTATCTAAATATGATGAGAAAAATGTATTTAGAATATGAATTTTTTTTTCGAACTTACTAAGAGAAAATAACTAATTTTATTTCTTATTTTAAAATTTATCATATTTACTTATATATTTTAAAAATATTTTATAATCTCAATGGTTTATAATATGATAGTTTAATCTTATTCCAATGTATTCGTAAGTTTTAAAACTATTGAGAAACATATTAAAATTTAAAAATTTTAGCAGCATGCTTAAACTTTTCCAAATTTGAGAAAACCCTCTTAAAATTTTAAAAAACACACCAAACAATTTTTTTTTAAATTTAAAAAACCCTAAAAATTTTGCATTTTACCCAAACCCATGTAATTTTATACAAATATTAAGATAAAGATGCATTTAAAGTATAAACATTATTTTTTAAACTTACTAAAAACAAATATATAATTTTTCTGTCTTATTTTAAAAATTGTTATATTTACATATATATTATAATTTTAATAGTTTATAACATGATATTTATACCTTTAATTTGTGTTTTGGGGTGTAATTATCATTTTTTAAACTATTTGAATCATGAAAATATTAAACATTGGCCCAATGATTACTTCCTACCAAGGTTCGAGGAAACAATGATTCTTACCCCTTAATTTGAAAAAATAAATTTTTATTTATTCAAAAAAATTAAATATTAGTTTTAATAATGAAAGAGTAGTTACATTATTTTATTTAAATATTATAATAAAATTTAAATAAATTATATTTTTATTTTATATACTTTTTTTCTTTTCTCTTGTAATTTTAATTTCATTCTATATAAATTCAATAATTAACTATCATTAGTAATATTTATTATCGATAAAGTTGAGAATCTCATTGATTTTAAAATCAAAATGATTTAAATTAAAAATCATAATACTTGATGTGATTTAGTCATCAATGACAACTAATTTTAAATTAATTTTTATTAATTTTAGTTGAAACTAACCTAAATTAAACTTAAAAATATATTTAAAAAATATTTTGAAAAAAATATATTTAATAAAAATTGAATCCTTTCCTTTCCTAATCATTTTTCTAAATATATAAATAATCATGAAATTCTAAATGTAAAGATTTAATAGTTTTTTATTTGGAAGCCAAAAATGCACAATTATACTGGGTCCAACCATGGGCAAACAAATTTTTTTTTTTTCCACCCTCTGTTTTAATAAAAATTTTAAACATGAATTTATATTTAAGTGCTGTTAAATAGAAATGTGATATAACAAAATAAAATAACAAAAATAAATAAGATATATTAATACGAGAGAGATCAAAATTATTGGTTTATTTTATTTTTTCAAAATTAATAAAATTATATTTATAATACTATGAATCTATAATAAATATGGGTCAATTTGATCTAAATATATTTTTTTAATATTTTGAATCTTGATTAATAAATTTTTTTTTTTAAAAAATCACTTATTTATGTTTTACCTTTTTATTTATTTTTTAAATTAATAAAATTATAGTTTCTAAAATATTGTTGTAAGAAACATATATTTGTTATCTTGGCTGGAATTTATTTAGGTTGTACATGACACAACGTCATGTAGTTTGACACCAAGGTCAAAAAATATGGTGGGCTTGTCACGTGTCATGAACACAAGCGTGAGGGTGTTAAACGACTTTGAAAACTCTCCACGATGATTGGATTTTGGTGGCCTTTGACTTGGCGAAGCTTTAAAGCCAAAATCCTCCTCACTGTCAACCTTAAACCTTGTGAATCAATTTCGATCCCATTCCACACCTTGTTTAACTTGTTTAGGTTCGTTTTCTTTTCCTTCTCTAGTTTGTGAAATTACAAGCCTTACTACTTTCAATGTGGGGTTAGTTTGTTGGGTTTCGTTTACTCGTTAATGCTAAAAGGGTTTTATTTATAACTCATTTATGCTTCAAAGTTCGAGGATCATGATTTTCAGAGATTTTTTTGTTTGTTCTGTTTAGTTTTTCTGTAATCGAAGAAGGGTATGGACTGTAATTCTGTTGACTTTTGATAATTTGTTTATTAACATATGATAAGAAGTAAGAATGAAGCGGTCAGATCATTTTTTTTTTATCTGGGTTTTATTGAATTCAATAACTGATTTCATTATAGTAACCACTGTTGATTGATGGTCAGTTGTCAATGGATACGTATTACATTGGGGTTTTTGGTTGATTTGAAAAGTGAAATATTTTTCTGTTGGCATATTGATGAATTTCTAAAGTTAATTGCTTTTTATTATTGGGGATTTTCTCTAGCCATATGATATTTTTTATTTTTACGACAGTGAAGAGATCGAAGACCAAAATACCTGTTTATTCATGATTGTAAGTTTAAGGATCATCCAAGTCATCTAGCTTCTCATGGAAATAGCCATAGTATTTTCTGTAAAAGATTCAGTCCAAAATATTCAAGACCAGCAGAGTGCCACTGAGTTGTTTTCTTTGGGTAGTAAACCCCTATACTCTGTGGAAGAAGGGAAAGAGGTTGAACATGATGTTGCTAGTCCAAGCATTTATAGTAAGAGCCCTGTCAAAGCTCCTTTTGGAATCCTTAGAAACAACAAAAGAGACACAAAAGGTACAACACAGTAGATTGGGCTGTGATTATTACAATGAGATTTGTGAAAAAGCTGGTCAGCTACCTAATACTTGTTCCTTAAAGATGAGGTTGGAACAAAAGTTAAATATGGAAGGATTTGACATCCAAGTTGATTGTGTCAATTTGTTGAACAATGGCCTCGATGTTTACTTGAAAAGATTAATAAAGCCTTGTTTGGAACAAGCTAATTCACGATGTGACAACAAACGTATGGAGCAAGGACGTGGATCTTCCATACCCCAATTAAATGAAACATTACTAGTGAGATAGATATAAAATTTGAGTGGATCTATTTTTGTTTCCTTGTTAGACTTTCAAGTTGCAATGGAGTCAAATCCTCAAATTCTTTGGGTAAACTGGCCAACACTACTAAAAGAGGTTCACTTGTATGAAACAAGAAAACTGAAGATTCACAATTGTACAAATTGATTTTAACTTATTACAGTTATGAAGTATATGCTAACATTGATCTTGACCACTTTCCCCGACTGAAGCACAAAAGTACAAGGTTTTCAAGTTTTGGATCCACTTGGGTTATTTGTATATAGGCCATAATGCTGATTGTTTTTGAGTTGAACTAGACGACTTATTAAACTCATAAATATTTAATTATTTGACTCTGTAAAAATGTAGTTACTAAAACTAGGTCAGTGGCTATTTTGATATCTAAAGTTTATTTGTTCACTGATGAACATTCCTTTTTCTTTATAGATATTCAAATTATAATTAAAAGGGAAATAGATAATAACATATGTAAATATGATAAAGAAAAGGAGAGTGAGAAACAAAATGGATATGCAAATTACAATTAAAAGGGAAATAGATGATAACATATGTAAATATGATCTACTAGTTATGTCTAGAGGCTATTCATGCTTAAAAAATAGGGTAGTTGTTTTGCAGTTAAACCCTTCTTCAGTCAAACTTATAAAAGTGGCATTAAATAAATGATTAACCATGTCATCTACACAGAATGTGGATAGAAGATTGTTTATCTTGAAATAATAAATGGTATGGGACTTGATAGGTTCAACTATTTTTATGATCTCCCTAACAAGCTTATCTCTTACTATCTCAAAGTTTCATTCTATCTCTACCTCAAAGTTTCATAGGATAACAATCACTTCTTATCAAATTGGGATCATAGTAATATCTACTCCTCGTGGAAATTATCACGCCTACAAGTGTGTCTATAAGACATTTTCTTCATTTTCTTTGCTTTGTGTATTTAATATTATGACTTGAAGTGTTGTATGATCATGCATGATAAGAGTGCATGCTCATGCATGAGTTGAAAGGGCAAAATTGTAATATCTTGATGTTAGAATGGTCTACAAGATTGAAAATTAGTATTAAAAGTGAGATTTTATAATAAAAAATAAAATTGAGAGGGTTTAAAGGTAAAATAGTTATTTAAAAAATATATGTGGCATGTATATGGGTATCCTTAGGAGAATATTTCATGTATGACGTGAGAAGAAGAGGAAATCCAAGATTTCCTTGACACAACTGTGTGTCTTAGGTGCACGATCGTGCATCGTGTGTGCACTGCCATATGTGTTAAGTTATTTTTCATTCTTGCCATATTTTATTTCAATTATCAACTATCTTCATCTTCTTCTCCAGTGAACCTAGGACAACCATTGAGAGTGAGCACTTAGCAGCCCTAACCCAGATTAGAGAGTCAAAACGAGTTAAAGAGAGAAATTCAACAGTCATGGCTAGAGGTAAGTATTTACTTACCTTTTTCACCTTGTTTCATAGCACGTTTCTTCTGTTAATGAGTTCTTGATGATACTTGTTGTATGTTTGTTGCTTACCTAGCATGTTTAAGTGTTGAGATGGTGGTTTAGAAGCTTATAGATGAAGTATTGTTTGGGAACTCTAATGCATATGTATATGAATGTGTTTTGATGCTTGACTATGGAGATTTGATATGTGCAAACATGAGTTTGTTGAAGTTGGCATGCTTATAGTTGATATATTAAGCTTATAAGGTTGTTGGATTGAGATTGAATGTGGTTTGGATAAGTATAACTAGGACTATGAGTTTTGAGATGCGATATTACAAAAATTAAGTTAAGAGCACGACCGTGTATCTATAAGTGTACGATCATGCAGTCTCATTTCTACAATACCATGATTGTATATGTAACCGTACATGCCTAAAAAATCCAAAGACACAACCATGCTAATATAAAGCAAGATCATGTGTTTATTCCTAATTTCACACGCCTGTGTAAGTAAGACATGGGAGTGATAGTGAGTTGCTACATACTCGTGCAAGTATAGGATATGCCTATATGAGTTCATGCACGATTGTGTGTCTCATAATACACACCTATGCAATAAGTGAAAGATTATCAAGAAAATTTCAAAAGCTAGCATAACTTCATGCACGACCGCGTATCTCCTCACACACGACCGTATGTTACATAGTACAGGATTGTGCACCAAGACAAAAGGCACAAAACATACTGTAAAGCATTCTTAAGCCACTTTTATGTATATAGAACTTAATATAATCAAGAGAAAATAAGATATCATGCATGATTAGTATCACAAGACATAATATATCATACTAGTGTTTTCAGAAAGGGATCTAAGAATCCAATAACATGTTTTAAAGTATAAAATATTCAATGATTTGGATATTAGTTAGAAGTGAACATGAGGTGGTATTTGTGAGTTCCTCACCCATTAGAGAGAGAAATCAATGTCTGTTAGAGAGAATATGGTCATTAATCAAGGTCGTTAAAGAAAGTATTTGTTGTACATCAATAATTTCAGGAAGATTGAACTCACACAACTAAGATATTAAATCTCTATATCAGTCTAGCCAACATAGTGATTATTTTCAGATCAAGTATTTTCAGATATAGTTATCATGTGTATATTATATGTGTATATTCAAGATTTTCAAAAAATATTTATTATTTTCAGAAAAACAAGCCTAAAGGCAAATATTTATAATTATTCAGTATTGACCTGACATTAACATACTTGTATCATGTCACCCATAGTATTACATGAGAATCAATTAAAGAGAAAGATGAAGTTATAATAAACACTAACATTATTATGGAAAGAGAAAACAAGAAGAGATATTGAAATAATTACAATGTGACAAGTCACGAAAAACGATTGAGATAGAAATCTGCTTGTGATTAGAGATATAAATTGCTTACTAAGTGATTTATCACTCATTCTTCTATGTTTTCTTTCCTTGCAGGTCAGTGACTTTTAGATTTGAGCTAAATACGAGAAGGGTGAAAGTTTTAGGATATTGCTTACTAGTAATTAGTCTATTTGTAGCTCACATACTTATGTATAGTTTCTAATAATGTATATGTGTATATTATATACAGTTCACAAGTACTATATATATAGTACATTTTATAACATAAGATATTTGATGATTTTCAGCATATTGGTAGTATTTTCTTTATATTATTGTCAATATTTCATATTTATAGTTTTTGCTTACATGTTTTAAATTTAGCAACAGTATTCACTGTAAGGATTCCTACTTTAGGTTAAGAAGGATTAGTATGATAATAATAGTAAATAGTAGTATACAGTGATCTATAGCAAAGACTCCTACAAGAATTGTAGTTGATTCTAATGTACAATTGTGCATGATTGTGAATGCAAACAATTAATAGATAATCGTGTGTCTAAAGGCTATGAGACATGATAAAGACAAATAAAACTGCTTAGATGATCGTGTATAAAAATTGTATGACTGTGAGTGATGTTATTTGATGAAAATTAATAGATAAGAAAATATGTCAAGAGACTTATTTGATATTTATTCACCAAATTTCATCAAAATAGAGGGAAATACTTTAAGTGAGTTAAGCTACTAGAATAAGGACATCGAAATAAAAAGTGTCAAAATTACATTTTCCACGTAAAGAAAAACAAAGCTATTTGTAAAAAGTACATGTAAGCAACCAAGCATGTTGCACTCAATTCTAAAATATTATTTTGCTTGGTTGAGATGACTATTGAATTATATATCAAAATATATGGTGATTGAATTTATACATTAGTTGTAATATACAAAAATCATGTTAGGATCTATATTCACTATTCAGAAATGGCATTAACTTATATGTCTATATGTAATTTTGGAACATGAAATCAGAAGATATAAATTATGTAAATATGGCATGCTATAAGTAGATTTTGGATTGAATACGTTGACCTGGGGCTAAAGATTTACTTTTTAAGTGTTAGGACATAGAGACAATCACCAAAAATGCTAAAAATACACATATAGAGGATGGCGCATGATAGTGCATTTGTTGAGGATTGACTATACACTTGATTGGTTGAAAACAATAGGTAATGATCATATGCATAGAGTGCATGACTATGAGTATTATGTAAGAATGCACAGTTGCGCATGAAAAAATGCACCCTTGTGCATACATTTGGTGAATGACCTTAGGCATTATAGGTGTATAATAGTAACAAATATAGTGGATTCATGGTTATTAGACGTTACAAACACATGATCGTTAGATAGAAAAAGGTACACATTTGTTGCTAGCATAGTGCACACCCATGCATATGTTAAAATGATGAACAATTGTGCATAGATTGTCACACCTGTTCATATAATTAAAATTATGATAGTACCCCAATGCTATGTGTTGGAAAATAAAATAGAACGAGAATAGTCTTATAAGAAGGAATTAAGACAAAATATGATATATGATTGTCTAACTGTGCAGATGATGACATAGACCTTGAGAAGTTTATATTCAGGTCAAAATATAAAAGTTGCATATGAGTGAGAAATAACTAAGCATTTGGTAAGAACCATTAGTTGTGTGTAAAATAGTCTAAAATATGAAATCAGAGGTTATTGTTGTGTGATTTTTGTCCTAAGTTCAAAATATTGTTGTGTGATATATGACTCATGAACTTATGTAAAAGCATGAGGGTTGTAATTAGACACTTATGAGATGTTTAATACATGCGTCTATATAGGAGCACCTAAGGTGTTTGTTTTGTAATTCATTCATAATCACGTGCATGAAAAGGGGAACTACATAAAAAATTTTCTCATGTGGTCAATATGATGTTTCATGTAGGTGCCCACAGTAAGCACTATCCAAGTATAACTTTTTAGCAATCTATTTTAGTTATTATGCACAAGAAAAATGGGACTACATCAATGATTCTTTATATGGCCAAGGTGTCAATGTGTATGCAACCTAAACTCGACCAACATGTGCTTTAGGCATTAGGAATAAATAACAAATATATGAGATACCAAGATAAAAAATGTTAAGCTTTTATGAGACATTTGGGTTGTTGGAATAGAAATGAGAGTGAGTATTTAAAAGATACCAAGAACATAAGGATCTGGGATGCCATAGAATTTTATAGTACATGCATTTGAGATGTTATGTAATAGTTGAGAATAGGTGTTTGGGATATTGTGAGATTATCCAATAAAGACATCAGAGATGTCAAGGATAAAGGGATAGTGTTGGAATGCTAAGGGTTTATGTGTATGATTATGACACCTTGATAGGTTATCTGCTTACTAAGTGTTTTCACACTCGTGTTTTCTTACGTTATTTTGCAAGTAGGAGATGATCGAGCAAGGTTGTGAGGGAGTAGCTAGCCAACATGGATGTTGCTTAAAGAGGGACTAGTCATTATTGTTTTCGGTTTATGATGCCATGATTTTATGTTATTCAATTTCGGACCATGTTCATTATGTATTTTTAGTTTATGCACATTCCATGATAGTATGGATATTATGATTTTATGTATGGATGATACAAATATCTATATATTGATAGTTTAATACATTTTGCATGGTTTGCAATGAATTTTTATCATGCTCTTGTTGCATGTTTTGAAAGTTTTAAATAAGCATATCTTTTTAGATTTATATTCTCTTTAGAGGGTGTGTGTTTAGAGAGAGGAGTTACAAAAAACCAATTGTATTGAATGTTTAGATTCATTATTGTATTAAGATTTAATATGTTTATTTTATAAATATATGTAACCTTATCTCTTGTCACATGAATAGAATATTGTATATAAACAAATGGATGACATTTAAGATGTACATATTATTACTATGCTAAGTTTAAATGAATAAAAAAAAAATACTAATAACATATCAGTGGACTCCTAATACACTGAATTGTATATCCCATCATCATATGGTGTACTTGTTGATACAATTTTTAACAGCAACGCAAATGAAACTTGTTCTTTTAGGTCAGTTCATGTATTCCTTAACTAGGACTAAAGTGGAATTTGCTACCTTGACCAAATCCACCTGTAGTTTGGAAATTTCCTTGATGACTTCAAGTTTGAGATGAACAGGGATGTTCAATTTTATATCAACAGGCTATAGTCCTCTCTTTGTTTTTAATGGAGTAACTAGAAGAGAGATAAAATTTTGTGGTTAGTCTTTAACTCTACTGCTCCTGTTAGAATAATGGTTGATGATCTCTTGCTGGAGTGACTATCATATCTCCTTATGAATTTCTGCTTTCATCTCTATTCAGAATCTAGTAAACAAAAATGTTATGACGTTGATGTAAAATTATAGCAGATTGTAGATTTAAACTAATAGAAAGCATTTGATTGACAGATTATGTTGCAAACCACTTGTAATCCTGAATCAGGGAACATTTTTGCATTGTGTCATTTATATACCCCTTTCTGCTTCGTCTGATACCGTATATATATGTATATATATGTTATAGTCTTCAACATGAAGCTGAAGGTTCATTATTTTCCACAAAGGGTTACTAGTTATCAAGCCTTGTGTTTATTATTGTATGCAGTGTTTCGAAGTCTTAATCATAGAGGATAATGAGAGAATGTGACGTGCCAAGTTGCATGCCAGAAGGTGACAGGGATTTTGGGTCTATTCAATTGGTAAAGAATTTGCTTTCAAACATGTCTGTTCTATATCGTTTATATTATCACTTCAGCTAACTGGCAAGCACATTGTAGTCTCAAAAGTCAAATCACTTTTCTGATCTTCTTCTTGTAGGTGTAAAAATATGTAAGAAGACAGAATTTCTATCTCTTTCTCTTGTATTACAAAGTTTATGCACAGAGGCCAACATATACACACAGGAGGAAGCAGAAAAGGAAATCAAGGCACAAAACAGAAAGCTCAAAACAGGAAGCTTTTAAAAGTTGAATATTGTTACGTACTGATCTGATCCGTGCATGAGATTGAGGATTAATGATAGGCGAAGGATGAGGAATATATGTAAAATAGATCAGCAATAAATGTAAAACGACACAAAAACAAGATTATCATCGTTTATTTCACATGCTTGGAACAAAAGAACCGATCTTAAAATCCAACTTAATAAATTAATTAAACATACTACAATCATGACGAATATTTCCATTTTTTCCTGTCTTGACACCGACCCGACCCAGCTTGATCATAGCATTAACAAAAGCCTTGTTAAAGGAGTCAGGGTTTCTGGCCCACAGATTTACAGTGGGCCTAGACCTGGTGTCCGTGTAGAGGACCTGATCAGAGGTGAAAAGGCCCTTGTGTTGTTGCAGATTCTTGTAGTATGCATTATCGAAGGTGTTGGGCGTGGTGGGATCCATGTTGATGGCGATCAGAGGGTTCACACCTCGTGGGCACATCTGCTTTAGCTCGGGCACATATGTCTTGTTGATCGTAGGATCAACTGGATTTTGACGGCTGAAATCGTATATCCTGTTTGAAAACTTGGCGCAGTGGGAGAATCCAACGGTGTGTGCACCTGCCAAAGAAAAACCATATAATAATAAGAAGAAGAAGATTCCCTTCACTAAATTTAAGATTAATGACTCGTTTTGGATCTTGCATGTGCATTAGCATGTGCATGCAGGGGAATGATTCTTTACTGCCTGGTTAAGTCAAACACTTTACACAAAATGAAAACGACGGATAGAAAACATTTTGTTTTTATTTTATGTCCCCAACAAAAGAATGCTGTCAAGTCGTGATTGGATCGTGTTTTGATAATGGAAATGAATGTACCAGAGAGAGCAATCATGTCTTGTTGGTTGAGTCCATTAGCGGCAAACAAGGAAACAAGCTGATTCAAATTGAACGTTGGCTGTGGGAGCTTCCCATTTACGCTCGACTCAGTTGAACTGAGGCCATCTAATCTTCCCAACTCAACCGCATATGAAGGTCCACCAGACTGCATCATCATCATATTCCAAAATAACACCATTATTATGCATATGAAAGATAATTAATTAAGAGAAAATGTTGATAACGCCATTTATAAAACATAATTTACCAGGGCAATGACATCTCGAGTGGCCATGGTGAGGATGTCAGCGCAGGAGACCTTGTTTTTGCAACGGGGAACTTCATCAACTGCTTGTTTGGCTTTGATTACAGTGTCGAATCCATCTCCAGCTAAGGATAAATTATCCGGGTGATCCTTCTCAGCTTTGTTGCTTCCAGTTGATTGAATTATAACAGACGCATCACAACCCTGTAATAGAGATATAGAAGATTCAGACTAATTCCACCAAGAAATCAAACTTACGGCAGTTCATGCTTTCGTATTTTATTATACCTGGACAAAGCAATCATGGAAGAAGAGACGGAGAGTCCCAGGAACTGTGACAAATGTCTGATGGAATTTCTTCTCAACAGCTTTTCTAACGATGTTTTCCACATCGGGGCAGATACCGGCATAATAATTGCGTTTGAGTTTTGCCGATACAATTCTGGGATATAGGAACAAATTCAGAGAAAATGACAGCATCAGAATAACAACAAAATTGAATCGTCGACCCATTTGAGGCACACGATGAATAAGAAAAAAGATGATTCATATTAAGGATCAAATTACAACGAATATATAAGCACTGCAGTGGCGGTGATGAGCCAGTTGGGTGCTGAAGTGGCCAAAAAATTTATTCCCACCCAAGGTTTCCCAAATAAAAATCCCACCTAAAAACTTTTAAAAACTAAATATCCACCCCTTATTAATTGATTTTCAAATTTATTAACATTTGTACCCTCTACTAAAAATTAAATAATATCAATATTAAAACAAAATTTAATATAAAATAATAATAAAAATAAAACAAATTTAAAAAGAGGTTATTGTTGTCAACAACATTACCGATAGCAGTAACTATAAAAAACATAATCAAATGATTAAAAATAACTACATAATTAGATTGATGAGCAAATCTAATTGTCTTGAAGACAGAGACAGTTAGATCTGACTATTAAAGATCTAATCTGATTTTTTCTACCATAAAAAATGATCGAAAATAATTGATTTTAAGTATGTTAGTTATTTATGATTATCTCTTATGGTTGACGTGATCAAATCTAACCACTTCTACTAAATCTTTGTTAGTCAGATCTGATAACCTTTGTTGTTAAGATGACTAGATCTGACCGTTACTTCAATCACGTGGTCATTTCAGTCTTCTAATTAGGTTTTCAACGGCCACCTTCCCTGACGACATTGTTGTCGATGGTGACTACTATTTATTTTTTTAATTTAAAATTTTTTTTATTAAATATAATTTTTTTAATTTTTAATTATTTTTTAATATTATTTTTATAAAATCAATTTTATTTTTAAAATTTTATTTTAAAAATAAAAATATCTTTTTAACTAATTAAATTTAATAATTAATTATTAAATTTAATCTTTAATTTAATAAATAAATATTTAATATCGTAGAGGAAAAGTTTGAGTGGGAACAACCTCTTTGGCCTTTTATAATAAAGAGTGGTGAGCTTGAAAGGGACATTGAAGATATGGTGAATGAACGTATGGCCACCCTCTTCTAATCTCGAAACTGCTCTTCTTGTCTCAATGTCTGGGCTAATTAATGACAGTACTATTGAAGATTGAAAACTCAAAAAACGTGGTCCGAAGAGAAAAATGTGGAGATCGTAGCATGCACGTTAAGGTCTTTGGTGACTTTTGTGGGCTAATTACTACACCTAAACTGGAGTTAGCCATAGGATTAGTCTAAAAGGCTTCCATCGAAATTAATTTATTCTAAGAAGCGCACACAGATATCAAAGGCTTGAGAAAATTTATGCTCAAAAAAATTAAATTAAATTAAATTAATGTACTAAGGGAACTCAATCCAGGTTGGTCAAAAAGTATGGAAGTCCTGAGTGATATGACACCGGTTGTAAATTTTCTTTTGGACAATATTGATATCAATTATTGACGGTTATTGGTGTTGCCTTATTTGATGTAAAGGTTGACCCAATTCACATCTTCATCCTCATCAGAAGAACAGATAGGATAAAAATAAAATAATAATTTTATTATCTATGACTTTTGACCAAATTAAAATTATTTTTTTTTATAAGTTAGATCTTAATGTTTAAATATAATTTTTAGTTTTTAAAAAAATTTTAAAAATTTATAAATAAATTGTTAAAATTCTTTAAGAACCCTAGTTGTTAGTGTCACTCTTTTACCATTGCCACAAGCTTCGACCATTATCACTCTCTTTTTCTTCATCATCTAATATATCATTGAAGACTCCTTTCCTTGATAGAGTTGCCAACTATTATTAACAATAACATGAGACATAAAGTCACAATGGAGAGAGCCAGCTGCCGAGGGAACACAACATGTGGAATAGACCAAGGAAATATGGTGGAATACGAGAGAAAATGAATTGTGTGGCTGCAGTGTGAGATGGGTTGCTAGAGAAAAGTAGGCAGTGGGGTCAACCAAGAATAAGAGGAAGAAATGGCTGATGATGAAAGGAAAAAAAAAAATTCTTATACGATATGGATATTTAAATAATTTCTTTTTATTTTGTTAATTTCGGGTTATGTGGTAATTTAAAAAAAATAAAATTATAAAAATAAAATTAGAATTTCATTTTCTGATAATATGTTAGGATTTTTTTCATTTAGTGGAAAAATATTTTTGGATCAAAAGAAAATGTAATTTATTCTACAATCTGTAAAAGTTCATATATAAACTTAGGTAAATATTGTATTAATTGAAAGGAGGCAAAAACTTAATTCTAAACTAGATCATACATTGAAAGTCAATCAGTAAATTTTATAATGGAATTCAATTCTTTCACTTGAATTGATTCAAAAACCGACTAAAGTTATCTAATGTTATTTATTTCCATATTACGATTTGTTCTGTACTTTGTTTCTGGATTTTGTGTATTTTGACTTTTGATATCTACAACATTTTATGCAAACAAAAAAAAAAGGAAAGAAGGAAATAATTGTATTCCTTATTTTTTGGGACATTTTATATGTGTCCAACTACTAGTAACTTCCATCATGAGTGGACTCAAATCCAATATCTCTCACTCACACAAGATAGAATATCCATACCATATAGTTAAACATAGAAATCTCATATAAAAATACATTTCATACTTGTAAACATGTCGTGTCATCTTGCAAGCAACCTACCTGTGAGGGTTTATTACTATAAATTTGTTAGGAATAACATTGTTACCTCAACCCGAAGAACATATTAAATGCTAGTCTTGTTGTACCTTATATTTACGTGATAACTTCAATCTCTTTAATCCCTGAAAATAATTGTGTTATCTTTCTATGTATTTGTGATCAAGTCATATATCAGATATGATCGACAAAATTGGCTAGCCACTGGATACACATAACAAAGAAATTTTCCTCGTTTACTTAAAATTCTCAATTCAAATTTAGCTATTTTTCTAGTCATGTTTCATAGACCGAATCATGTATAGTCATAGGTTGACAAGGTAAGATAACAAAACACTAAGAATGAGTATCGAATAGTAGTAAAAAGTATAAGGGTTCCAACATGAGATAAACCTTACAAAGTCTCATATAGTGCGAAAGACAAGATTTATTCATTCACTATTTTTTTTGGTCGACTATGTACACATGATATGAAACATTTGTCATAGTGTATATTCTTTATAAATGTCATATTTAAAGACTATGCAGATCTGAGTTCAGTTGTTATATCTAACATCTAACTTGAGTTCTTGAATATCTTTAAAATAGTAGATATTTATTAAAAACTCACATCCGATATACATAAGTTCTTTGTATGTAGAGAGTTCAAAGTGGTCATTATCAAATATCTCTATTCATGACCTTATCTTGATTAATCATCAAGGTGACATACCTTATCTTGATTAATTATCAAGGTGACATTTCAACTTTAATAATCCTTTTCTTAAGGAGTATGTCTCATCTTTGCTCACTTTTCTAACACCAAAGGCAATTGCTCATATGAATGAGTCAATTTGTAACTTGTATGATGTTACAAACTTATTAACTTGGGATGATGTCTCTTATAAAATCGTATCTTATGCCAATATGTTTGGTTCCATTACGTAATTTGAAAACTTTTTTAAAAGTTTTCACAACTTGATTATCATAATGGACAACTATTGGCCCAACAATGTTGTTATGTATCAAACTTCACAAACAATATTCTCAACCAAAAAACCTTCTTGCACAACAGTTGAATAGACTATAAACTTGGACTCTAATATAGATAAAGGCTATGCATATCTGTTTCTTATTAGTCTAAAGGTATGATACCTTATTATAGTAAAAATGCATAATCAAAAGTGGATTTACATTGGTCTAAATCACCTTCCTAGTAGATATCTGAATAGCCAACCAAATGTAAATTTGGTCTTTGATAACACAAACAATAATCCACAATGCCTTTCAAAGATCATAATATCCTCTTGATAGCCTTTTAATGCTCTTTTCTAAAGTTCAACTGCTATCAACTAACCAATCCGACAACAAACAAATGTTTGGTTGTGTATATAGCACAATATACATAAGGTTTCTAATAATATTTAAATAAGGTACTAGGGACATTTGATTTCTCTTGTC
The DNA here is from genome assembly GCA_026122585.1 of Anacardium occidentale. NCBI lineage: Eukaryota > Viridiplantae > Streptophyta > Magnoliopsida > Sapindales > Anacardiaceae > Anacardium > Anacardium occidentale. The sequence continues at coordinate 378,163 of JAJEJH010000345.1, read as the reverse complement.
TTGAGTCTTGGAACACATATCGTTGCTCAATAATTCACTTTTTTGACACAGGAGTATCAACATGTTTGTATTTTGCCATATTGAATCGTTCTAGAATCTACGAATATAATGCTTTTATGACAAAGAATAAAGTTCCATAGAATGATTTCTCATGATTTTAATTCCTAATATGTAAACTGCCTTTTGTCATGACACTATTATATAATAATTTTTTGACAATCATTTAAATTAATCATTCTTAACATATGTATTCATATGATCAAAACATGGTACTGTTATAACATCTTTACAAGTGATAACCCGATCAAAATATATCTCATTTATAGCCATCTCGTATCCCATCTCAACTACTCAAACATGACCTGTAAGGAAAAGAAATTTATAGCATGAGTGACAAGTCACCTAATAAGCATTTATTAACCTTGCCCATATACATATTTCTATCCTTTCAAGGTTAATGACTTACTATCTTACTTATCTCATTTATTGTCTTAAAATATTTTATTGTCTTATTATTTATCATATTATATGTTTTTTAAATCATGTCATATCATGTATGTCATGATATAAAATATGTTGAAACTTATGATATTGCCCAAAGGTTTACTTTCTTAAAACTCTTTCTAAAAAATCTTTGTTGCAATATGAAGATCTCATCATAAATTATATCTTAAAAATCTTACTATATAAAAGCTCTTTCTGAAAAGCTCTATGTTAATTAGACTGATGGATACAGAGATTTGACACTTTGGCCATATGACTTCAATTGTCAACTAATACATGACTAACACTCTTTTTAATGAGCTTGGTTTATGATAATGTCATCTTTAATGGATATCAATTCCCTTTCTAATAGGTGTGCAAACTTATGATTGCTCTTTTGTATCTACCTTTAAAAACTGTCTCGTGCATTAGGCTTTATATCAAAAAACTTATGCATAAAAATTTTCTTGATCTTTTTCTAAAACTTTACTTTAGTATGTCATGTCATGTGAATGCTTATCATGCATGAAAGTTTATTATTTCTTTCTTATTAAATTTTCCATAAACTATATAAATTGTTAACTCAATATCATGTAATTTACATGTTATACGGTCATGAGTCTCAGGATCACACAACTTAAGATTGCATAGTCGTATGCTATGCACAATTGTGATCTTGAATATTACAAGCCTACAAAATTATCATATACCCATGATCGTGACTTTGGATTGCATGGTCATGCCCCAAACACTACATTAGTCATGCACGTTTAGCATATACAAACGTGAGGCTACAAAAATATAACTATATGGTCTTATGCCTTATCAAACACATAGTTATATGTCATGCTCTACTTTTATAAAATCCTAGCCAATAGTCAAGGATCCCAACATAAGTCTATTCCAACGCAAGCAAACTTCTTTAATTAGCAGCATGTACTCAGTATAATTACTTTGCACATAACATCATCATCTATTACATCAAATCTCATCAAAAACCTTAACTCCTCACATCGAAACATATATCTTTAACATGTTTCTAAGAAACAAAGCCTCATCAAAACATTTTCATCATATCATCTTATCATATTTTTATGCTATTCAATCATAAAACATACTTTAATCATCATTAAATCTTAAGAACAAAAAAACACATGCTTAAGGAAAATAGAGGAAAGGTAAGAAATACTTACCTCTAAGCTTGTGGATGTTTAATCTCTCTCTAGCTTATTCTCAATCTCTAGCTCAAATCTCAGCTCTTGGTTGATCTCTCTCATCTCTCTAATAATTATTCTTTAGATAAGTATGAAAATTAGGGTAAGAAAATATATGATAAAGGTATGAAAATTAGGGTGAGAAAATATCTGATAAAAGTAAGAAAAATCGTTTTATATAGTTGCACTAAAATTGGACGAATGCATGAACATGCCACACAAGCTCCTAAATGACTATTTTACTCCTAAACACTCTTAACTCAAATTCTCATCATCAAATCTCATTTTTATCCTTGATTTTAACTTAAAAAGACACTATAGTGTTATGAAATTTCAAATATCATTATCTGGTTTACTGTGTCAGGCTATATATTGATCTGTTAAACTTTCATATTTTACACTTATGACCTTTTGCAATGAAACCTATAGATTGTTCTATGTAGATTTTTTTATCAAGTTCTCTAGTAAGGAAAGTTATCATGATATCAATTTGATGCAACTCTAAATCTAAATGTTCTATTATAATTAGAATCAAATGAATTGGAGTAAATCTTACAATTAGTGAACAAGTTTTCTCATAAGATATACCTTCTTATTGAGTATAGCCTTTCACTATAAGATGATTTTATATATATCTATTGAGTCATCTACCTTACACTAGATTTTGAGAATCCGCTTGTTCCTATTGGGTTTCCAACTTGATGATAAGTCAACCAAACTTTAAACCTGGTTTGTTTCCAGGGATTTCTTTTATTCTTTTAATACCTTCTAGCACTTTTCCTTATTAAGGGATAAGAGAGCTTTCTTTATGTTTTTGGTTTTTCATCATCTTAAGGAAAGGTAATAAAAACCTTGTTTTTAATTTCAAATTGTCATTTAGGAATTTACAAATGACCAATTTCGAGTATAATCACTTTTACTATCTAAAATAGTTTAGAGCTCAATCTCATCATTCTTATTTAGTTCAGATAAATGTGGTAAGTTCTCATTACTCTCACTATCTATAATAGGCAAAGGTATTACATCTTGGGACTTAACCACTGGTCATTAACAAGTACCTATTTTCTATTTTTTTCTTCTATCTTATATAGATGAAAACCTTTATCAATCTCACCCTTATTAAGAAAAGTATCTTTTATAAATGCGACATCTCTAAGTTTTACTTTGGTTAATCTTCCATTGAAATCCTCTCTAATGAACATTTAGTTCAAAGTATCTTAAGAATACACATTTCTTTCCTCTTAGTCCTAATTTTACAAATTTATGGGAAGAGTTATGGACAAATGTAGTTGACCCCCAAAGGCATAATGATTTAAATCAAGTTTTCTACATGTCCATAACTTATAAGAAGTGGAAGCAATTGTTTTAGAAGGCATATTGTATATAAGCAGCAATTAACAATGCATCACCAATATATATATATATATATATATATATATATATATATATATATATATTTATTTATTTATTTATTTATTTATTGGTAGATTTGTCTATGCTATCATTGATCTAGCCAATTCCAATCGTATGTCGGTTACTATATAATTCCTTTTTCATTATATAGTTCCTTGAACTCTTCATACAAATATTCACAACCTCAATCAATTCTTCAAGTTTTTTTGCTTATGTCTAATTGATTCTCAACCTCAATTATATAGTGTCTAAAATAATCTATTACTTCTGATTTATCGCTGATTAAGTAGATATTGTCGAATCGTGTATGATCATCTATAAAAAATAATAAGACACGAGACATAATGTCTTGTCTTAATATTCATAGGACTACAAATGTCATAATACATAAGTTGCAAAGGAAGTTTAACTTTAATAGTTTTTCCAATTAGGTAATGTCCATATATAAACAGGTTTAATTATCTGATAGGTTCCAATACACTTTCACAAGCTAATCTTTTCATTTTTCATTAACCAATATGTCATAGTCTAACATGTCTTATAATCTAACACGTAAATAATGAAAACTTAACATCATCATCATTATAATAAAAGATGTCCATCACTATAAAACCATTTAGCACAACAAATTCATAAAAACCAATACTAGAATAAATTTGAACAAAGTTCTTAGAAAAATTCAAATTATATCCTTACTTGAGCAAAATAAGCACAAAGGCCAAATTTCATCGAATATTTGGATCATATAGAACTTATGTAAGTATAGGGTTTTGGCCATATCACAAAACTAATTTGCAATTGTTTATCCCTTTCACTTTAACTTTCTTATAAATGCCTACATAAATTCATCTTGTCCCTCTTGAGATTTGATGAAATTCTACAAAAACTCTTTTATCACAAGCTCTATGGTTTGTGACTCTTGATTCTTTTTTAAGCTTCGTGCATTCATGAGTGAAATATTCCTTCTTGCTATAATTGTAACAGGTTATTATGGTCTTGTCTCTTTTTTTAGTGTGTTTAGATTGCTTGTTATTGTCTCTAGGGCCTCGTACAATTTGTTTAATAGGTCATTATGGTCTTGTCTCTCTTTTTAGTATGTTTAGATTGCTTGTTATTGTCTTTAAGACCTCATATAATCTGTTTCACCTTCTTGAACTTATGCCAATTGTATTTGACACTAAAAAACTTCTTAGAACTAAACTCTAAAATGTATATAAGAGCATTTGGTCCAACAACCTTTAGAAACTCGTCTTCCAAAGCAATATGGGTTGTAACATCACAAAGAAAGTCCTTATACTTTTGTATTTTCCTAGTTTTTGAAAAAGATCATATTACTATTTGAACATGTTGTTCATTTATTAGATTGTGCCTAACTGACTTTAGCTCCACTTGGAAAACTACCTTAGTATGGAGATTACAGTTCCCTAAACTTTTCTTTCAAAACCATCTACATGGTATGTGTAGTTAGACATTGTTGATACTTATATACCAGGTCATCATTAATGGAGTTGATCAAGATAATATACACGATGGAGTTTGTTTTTCTTTCATTTGTGATATGCATCCATATCAAGTTTTAGCAGGGCATTATTTAGGTTTTGCCCCCTTAACGAGCCTAAGTTCTTCAATAACATGATTTACAACATTGAAAACCTCTTACTCGTCTAGGATATAATGCATCTTTAGATGTCATATTTTATAATTATACCCATTCAATTTTTTTCACTTATTCAAATCAACAATAATGTTTATGAATGCCTTGGTTTGTAAGACTACAAAAACATATCAAACACAACAACTACTAATATAGATATATATACACATCTATTGTCATAATCGTGCATTAAACTTTAAAATATATGTATGTAAATGCAGAATTATCCATTACATATGATATTTCTAATAAATGAAATTATATACACATGATATTTAATCATTTAAGTTATGACTAGGACCATTTATAGAATAACACACATATCAGAACTCTTAATTATTAAAGCAAGGTATTCTATATGTCAACCAGTCTTTATATCTATAGTTTGTTCTCTAAACAATATTAAAAAAGACCAATTCATCATCCCATATAACTTTTATAGTCACTTTATGTATAATAAAGTTTTTAAATTATTTGAGATAACCCATATGCCTCGCACTCTGTCGATATGGGAAAATAGACAAAATGGTGAATTTTCTCATATTCATTACTATGTATCACCCCTCAACGAGTTTTAATCCCTTTACATAAACCTAACAAATCTTTATATTCTTGTCCTGGACAAGATATATATCATGAGATTTCAATGATTAGACATGGATTCAAATAGATAAGTTATCATTTCTTTATTGCTTAAAAGTATATTACTTTCTTTTAAGTCCAAAAATTTATTATGTAAAGTTTTAACATATGTCGCCAGATTGTTAGATGATCTTATCTTATATATGAGATTACATAAATCAAAAGAGGTTACACTTGCTCAAATACACCATAGAACCCAATGGATTTGAGTCCAAGTGTCGGTGTGAGCTTCAACATGTTGTCACACACCAATAGAGACCTTTCACATGCTCTTTGTGTTAGAAAAATGTTTCATATGCTTCAATGCACTAAGACAATACATCACCCACTCTCACATGATAAAATAATGTCATCACACATTGGTATGCATAACAAATAGTGGCTTATGCATCATAACAAAGTTTCACACATTGTCATACATTATTGACACATCGAAATGGCACTTCATGCATAATCAAAGATCTTCATGCAATAGGGAAAGGGTTGACTATTGATCGAACATTGACTATGGACTAGCAACCATTGACTATTAGCCAATTAACAAACCTCAAAGGTTTGACCAGTTAAGATTGCCCAATTGATTAGTCACGTTGACTCATTGACGAAGAGGTTTGAGCAATTGATTGACTAAACAGATCAGGTAATCAAGTCTTCCAATCCGATTACAGCTCGACTATTTAAAGAACCCTAATTTTTTGAGGACGTTTAATTTGTTTGATTCTAATGATCAATCAAGCCAAAAAGCATATGGCTTTTGGTAAGCCCATGCCAAATAATCTCAACCATGCTACTTTCTAACACCAACATAGCCAAAATCTAGTGATGTCGTGAAAAACCATAATGCCTTAAGTCTTAAATTTTCATCAATTTTGATTGAATTCTGATGTGATTTCATAAACAAATCATAAAATTAATATCTAGACAAGGATCCTAACATGTTTCTAAGTTTAATTTCATGCAATTAGATCAAATTTAATTCGAATCCAAAATTCGAGTTTAATTCTTTTCTAATCAAAATTCCAGAATTCAATTTGTTATAATTATACAAAATTGCAATAAATAATAACCTTAGGCTTTGATATCAATGTTGGATTTAATATGAATTTAGTGAATTATGTATTGGATTCAATTCTTTAACTTGAATTAATCTAAAAAGTAACAAATGATCTAATATCAATTATTTTCACAAAACGATTTGTCTCGTACTTTTTTTTTTATTCTATGTATTTTGGCTTTTGATCTCTACTGTATTTACACAAAGAAAAGGGAAAGAGAAAATAATTGCGTTCCTTATTTTATGTGGTAGTTTTTGGGACATTAGATACATGCTGCTAGTAAATTCTTTTAACTATTACCAACTATCGTAAGTAGTTATTATCACTTGGATTGAATTGATCCATCATAGGCGGACTCATGTATTAATTATCAATTGATTCTTTTAAATTGTTTAAGTTAATATATTTTTTTTTTGTATTTTAGTCTCATTTATAACTTTTTCTTTTTTTTATAAATATATTCGCATATTTAATAGTTGTATGTTTAATTCTATGTTATATTATCATTATTTAAGAGATTTAATTTTTGGCTACACAATCCATGAGAAAATCATATCATGGCACGGGATTTATTTGATTGGAATAGTCTCTACGTATGTTAGAAAATGTTCCTTCAGGCAGTTGAACAGCAAACCACAAGGGAAAAAAATTATGAAAGGAACCCATTTAAGATACTTTCGAAGCCCTGCCATATAAAGATTAATGACAAAATAAAAACCTATATTGACCCCTAGGGCTTGGCTTAGCGGTAAAGGCGTTGACCAACTCTTGTGGTGGCCAGGGTTCAAACTGCAGTGAAGCCAATAACCCTTGATTTATCCGCTCTGTGGTTGCGAGTCTAAGTGGTCATATGGATAGGAGTTCCCGGGTTATCAAAAAAAAAAAAAAAAAAAAAAACCTATATCAACATAACATTTGTGAAATTTATAAAATTGTAATGAATAACATGAAAATGGCCTAACGACTTATTTCCACTTAAGGTTTTTTTTTTTAATGACAAATTCTCACCTAAAAACTTTTAAAAGTCAAATACCTGGTTTTTACTAAAAAAAATTAAATTTAAAACTAGTTAGAGAAATATTTTTGTCTTTTTAAATTAAAATTTAAAAATAATAAAATAATTTTATAAAAATAATTAAAATATAAAATAATATTAAAATAATAATAATAAATTTTAAAAATAAAATAAAATAAAAATTTAAAAAGCATCCACTATTGTCGACGGCATTACTGGTGATAACGACTGTTGTTTACCTAATCAGATAATCGAAAACAGTCATTTAGTGGCGATTAGATCTGACTACTAAAGGTCTAATCGTCTTTGTCATCTAAAATGATCGAAAACCATCGGTTTTAAATATACTAATCATTTTCAGTCATCTCTGATAGCAAAAGCGGTTAGATTTGACTGTTTATATAATTAGGTAGTTATTTTCAGTCATTGAGTTAAGTTAACTGTGCTATTTTTAAATTTTTATTAATTTTTTCAATTTATTATTATTATATTAAATTTTATTTAAATATTAATATTATTTATTTTTATATTAAAGGGTATTTTAGTAAAAAAAATTGGAAGGAATTTGGTTAAAGAATAAGAATTTGACTTTTTAAAAGTTTTGGGGGAATCTGTAGTTAAGGAAACCTTGGGTGGGAATCATACGTTTAGCCTATGATAATTGTTAAAGTTAGGCATGAATTGACAGTTGACATAGACGAGCATAAGCGCATGGAAATTGTAAAAACCGTGAAAATTAAGAAATCATTCTCACTAAGTACCCCATTCTTCAAAAAAATGTTGAACTTATTACAACTTGTTTGTCTTTTAATTTTCTTTTTTGTATTTTAGTCTCGTACATAATTTTTCTTTATAAATATATTCACATATTTAATAGTTGTATGTTTGATTCTATATTATATTGTCATTATTTAAAAGATTTATTATTTTATCTATACAATCTATGGGAAAATCATATCATGGTACGGGATTTATTTGATTGGAATAATTTTTATATATGTTGAAATGTTTGATACTGATCGTTTTTATGTATATTAGACGATGGAGATGACCAGATTTAACTACTTTTATCAGATTTTTGATGATCAGATCTAGTTGCCTCTTCTATCGTAACAGCTAGATCTGGCCGCCAATAGAACCAACGACCACCTAGTGAGGTCAACATCTGTCATCATTACTTACGACGATAGTTGTTTTTTAATATTTATTTTATTTTTTAAAATTTTTATTAATTTTAGTAATTTATTAAATTTTTATTATTATTTTATTTTAAATTTATATTTTAATTTTTTATAAATTTATTTTTAATTTAATTTAAAAAGATAAAAATACCCTTTAACTTTTATCAACAAATGAGTGCTGGACTTTTTAAACTTTCATAAGTGAGATTTTATCATTTAAAAAAACTTTGGGTTGGAAAATGTTGTGTGGCCTAAAATAAAAACCTGTATCAACATAACATTGGTGAAATTTATAAAATTATAATGAGTAATATAAAAATAGCCAAATGACTTATTTCCACCCAAGGTTTTCTTAAATGACAATTCTTATTTAAAAATTTAAAAGTCAAATACCCACCCTTAACCAAAATCAATTGTAAATTTAATTTATTAGAGAAGTATTTTTGTCTTTTTGAATAAGAATTAAAAAATAAAAAAATTGATTTTATAAAATAATATTAAAATAATTATACAAAAATTAATAAAAATTTTAAAAATAAAATAAGGTAAAATTTTGAAAAGCATCTATCGCTGTCGCTAGCAACTGTTATTTACCTAATTAGATAATAGAAAACAGTCATCTGGTGATAGCTATATTCGACTATCAAAGATTTAATCATCTCTGCCATCTAGAATGATTGAAAAACAGTTAGTTTTAAACATGCTAATCGTTTTTAGCTATCTCTGATGACAGAGGAGTTAGATCTGATCGTCAATAGAATTAGGTAGTCGTTTTTAGCCACCTAGTTAAGTTAACAGTACTTTTTTTATATTTTTATTAATTTTTTAATTTATATTTAAATTTATTTAAATATTAATATTATTTATTTTTATATTGGAGGGTATTTTAATTATTTTAGTAAAAATGTTAATAAAATTGAAAAGAATTTGATTAAAGGGTAGATATTTGACTTCTTAAAAGTTTTTGGGTGCGTGCATTTAGGGAAACCTTGGGTGGGAATAATACTTTAGCCTATGATAATTGGAAAAGTTAGGCATGAATTGACAGTTGACATCGACGAGTCATAGGCACATGAAAATTTTAGAAACTGTGGAAATTATCTTAACTAAGTAGCACATTCTTCAACATAATATTAAACTGATTACAACTTGTTTGTTTTTTAATTTTCGTTAGATCAAAACTTTGAGGTAGATGATGGATACATAGTGATGGATCATGGGTAATCGTTGAGGAAATTTGATTGGAATATTGTATAAAGCTATTTAGATTCTTAATCATCATAAATTTTATTTTAAATTTTTGTTAATAATGTTGACGGCTGTATTGTCTCTTTCCCAAATCATGCTTCCAGCTCGAGATGTAGCCATTTGCTTGGTGGGTGTCACGTTCTTATCTGACACAGAGAGAAGCTAAAGACATTTGAATAAAATGCCAAAGAGAGAGAGAGAGAGGGAGAGAGAGAGGGACGATTGCTTCTAGTATATGGAAGTAGAAGAAGAAATTTCAACTTTTTGTTTCTTTCTAAAATAGAATTCATGTATCCCTCTGGCAACCAAGGATAAATTATAATATAAGATCTTAGCATACGAATAAACTATAATATAAGAAAAAGAAAAGGAAATTCTCTTATCATGTCTCTCACGTCTGTTTGACAAAATGATCCTGTTGATTCATTAAGTGGCAACGATAACATCTCCATTAATAATATGAGTTACGTTTTCATATCTCGATTTTATAATATAATATCCCAAAAAAATCTAAACTGATTGATAGATACAAAACAGACAAAGTGGATTTACTCCGCTTGAATTATTTTCCCCCTTGATTCAAGCATGGGGTTGCACACCAATAAGCTTTAAGCTTCTCTAAACTTTCCTCTACTGCTGATTTTGTTCCTAGATCAGCTGGTGATCATCAGTGTTGCAATGCTATATTCCTATCTCCCCAAAAGCAACAAGTTCCCTGATGAAGTGATGGCGTATCTCAGAGTGCTTGATCATGTTGAATTGGATTTTTTGTCATTGTAATAGTGGATTTGTTTTCACAATATATTGTTGTAGGATTCCTTTGCTATCGCTTCAAATCAGTTCATATTCTTCTTAACCAAGTGGCATGAGAGGCTGTAGCTGTGGCAGCTATATATTCTTTCTTCGACATCCATGAGACAATTCTAGTCTTAAAGACAAAATTTATTATATTTTTTCCGTTAACTACACAACCAGCTCAATAACTCTTAGTAAATTCAAGAAGGGCCGAACAATTTATTCCCACCCAAGGTTTTTAAAGCCAAATGCCCACTCACCTTCAGTTGGTTAAAAGTTACAATAATAATTTACATTACACTTAAAAACCTTTATTTAATTCCATTTTAAACGTTAAAATTGAATAAATATAATAAAATGGTAGGCCTGACAATTAAGATTTACAAATGGTGGTGGAAAAAATTTTAAACGTTTCGTATATAATCCAAGTGAATCAATGAAAATGTGACAGGTGGCATGCAAATTACAAAACTTGGAGAAGCGTTTGAAAATGAGTTGATGATTTGTTTGAATGGAAAGGCATGGCTCTATTGAGGCGCAATACATAACGTAACGTTTAAAACACATTAAAACTAATATTGCCATGCATTTTCCTCAAAGTAATACGTTCTGTCAAACATAATTAATGTCGCATTAATCGTGTCTATGGTGATCGATGACCTACATTTTCCATGCAAAAATCAACCATCAAGATTTATGTAGAGAGTTTAAACCAATAAGAAAGGATGTGTGAGGGGTGGGATGGTAATTTTGTGTATAAAAAAAGAAATAAAAAATCAATTAATCAAATTTTGAATGAATAGCAAATTGACATGTGGTTGGAGAGGTTTAAACGAAAGACGGCAAGACGATTTCTTATTTTTTGCAAAATACAACCCTAAAACTCTTTGTTACCTAGAATTCTTAGTGAGAAAGTACAATGATTGTGTTAACTAAGTGAAGTAGATGGTGATGATGTTGATACCAATGTATAAGTCAACTAAGATGACAAAAATTTCTCATTTCTCATTTTGAGTATTGGTTTTTGATAACAAAGGTTAGTTAAAGATTTGTGTTGTGGTTTCGAAGGTAAAGGTAAGTTGATACGATATTCCCATTTAAAAAGAGTTGTTTGGCAACATTTTTTTTTATTATTTTCAGCGTAAATGAGGTTGGTCTTCCCTTTTACATTTGTCGAATATTTAAACTATGTGAATATATTCTATAATGGATTGTGTGGTATGTTTACGTGTAGACAAATGTATTAGGTTTAATATATTTTTATGTTTTTAATGGATTTTGGTGTGGGGAGCAAACTCCAGTTTTTTTAGGGTTTAGATATATATTTAGTAAACGTTGAGGAAGGGGTTGTCGTAATGGTAATGTTATTTACATGGAAATAGTAAAGTGGTGATTATAGGGCTTCACTTTTGGGAAGTTTATGCATGGAACTTCAAACATTAGATTAGGGTTTTGGGGCTTCTATGATTTATGTAAGTGGTAAGTGTTAAGTGTTTGTTGAATTAGGTTCAATGTTAGGCTAGGGTATTGTTGAACATTGAAATTTGAATATATCAATGAATACAAAATTTGAGTTTAATATATTATAAATTTGTTATATATTGATTAGGGTAGGTGTATAGTTGTTGTTTAAATACACTTTTGTGTATTGGTATTATGGTCGCATATGTACAATGACATTGAGTTATATATTGTTATACTCTTTTCATACTACTTGCATATTGTTTTCATTATCCATGGAATGAATATGAATATCCATAGAATGAATATGAAGGTATGCATTCTATTTATATATATGGATTAGATACTGTTTACTATTCTTTTTGTATGTTAAGTTTTTACTGTTCTCTTTGTATATGTATGATAATGTCTATTGATTTTTATTCACATGCAAATGTTTTTAAAGTAAAAAGACGATGATCCACATGCATATGTTTTTAAAGTAGAAAAATGATGATCTGAATACCATTTTACAGGTGGATATGAGGGGGCAATTGTGAGTTTCAGCACATCTGTCAGTTAAGGGAACCAACATCAGAGTCAATGACCATACTACTATATATAAACATATATTGGTGTGTACTTAGTTAACAATTTAGGTTTCAATAATCAATATTCAACTTCAGATTCAAATTTAGTTACTACCTATGTGTCAGTATATAAAACTCACATGGCTAAGGTGTCAAATCCCTATGTTTATCAGTCTGTGTAGCACAATAGGTATCTTCGGATACATAGATTTTTTAGCTACGAATTTTTATTCAGTATTTTAAGTATTTTAGAATCTTCGAATCCCAACAATATTTTCAAAAAATCAATTTTCAAAAAAATATTTTCAATAAATGGGTCCAAGGGCCCAGATATGATGTTCAACATCATTAAATATGATTTCTGCATACTTCATATCATGTTATGCTTAGCATGAAATTAATCAGAACAAAAAAACTATAATGTATATCAATTAAATGATAGAGAACTATCAGACAGACTGCTAATTAACAACACAGCCAGAATATGTAATACTAGAAATATAAGTATATACAGAATATCATATACATAACAAAATAAGTTATGATAAAATAGTAGATAAGAAACAAAACAACAATGAATCAAAATATAAATAGTAAGATAAGAGAGAAGTAAAATCATGAATGATAAACAGAAAATAATAAGATTTAGCTACACAATATATGTCGTAAGTAGAAGCCTAAAAAAACTTAGTCAAGATCTTCAGAGAACTTGAGAGTGTTTTAGATCTGAGAAAATAAAATAAAAAAATAGAATAATGAATATCAAAAAGTGAACCTAGTAAGTTAAGTCACCTCATCTAGACTCTTTTATTGTTTATGTATACTCATATACGTACTTACGACATGACATGAGATAGTATTTGAATAGTGAGTCAAACTAGAGAAGGATAAGTTTATAAGATCAATTAAGAACTAAATCAAATTCTCTAATTAGAAGACAATCAAATTAACTATAGATAAAGTAAAGTTTACCAAGTTAGAAGTCAGATAAGTAGTAAGGTAATAGAGATAGAATGAAGAAGGACTAAAGATAAGCTAGGAAAAGTATAAGTCAAGCCAAGGGAAGTAATCAAAAAGAGATTAGCATAGAAATATGTTAAATAAGAAAAAGGGTTAGAAATACCTTCAAGTAAGGATCTAAATAAGAAAGAGAGAAAGCAGAGAATAAGACAAGCTAGACAAAAGAAGCTATTAGACTATCAGACACTTAGTTAAGTTCTCTATATAGTAATTACTTATTTAGTTAGTGCTTAGAGCCTTGTGATCAGTCATAAGTTGAGATCAGTCAGTTTAGAGCTGCTAGAAGATAGAGATAAGAAATGCTTATTGAGTGACTTATCACTTATCCCCTTCCGTTTTCTTTCTTACAAGTTGAATTGAGGAGCTAAGCTTGGAGCATGAGATAGCTGAAGAGTGGGATATGACTCAAGCGAGTATTCAATCGATGTTTTCAGTTTCATATATGTATGTATATATGTATTCAACTTTCAGCAGATAGAATGTTGGTGGCTTGCATATTTTGTATTGCTTAGGCATATGGGGCATATAATATCATATATGTCTCCAGATATTAATTTAATAATAATAAAATATGAGTTTTATTGATGATACTGTATAGTGGGTTTTTAGTATAGATCATGCCACATTTTTTAGCACAACGTATATATTTTTTGTAATCAGTTGTATAAGCCTCCTGCTATATGTACTAATAAAACATTTTTTCAGTATAATATTTATAATACTTATCAAGAATATAATAATAAATTTTACTAATATAGTAATAATAGTACATATGGTAGTAGGGTCTTATATAAAAATATTATATTCATCATAATGCATTTTATATTTGAAAAAATAGATCCAAAATTCGAAACTATACGTAAAAAAAACCCTAAAATGAATGATATAAAAAAACCCTAAAATGGCAAATATCATCATAACACCCTTGTGTTGGACATTGTCAATAAACTATCAAAATTTAAAATTATCAAACCCCCATCCCTGTGTTATGCACTAACTCAAGAGCCCCCAACTACTAAAAGGTGACCAAAAGATCCTTGTCCCCAACCTTTTTCATCAAGCATGATTCATGTGGTAGTTGCAAACCACGCATGGTGGTCAAACCATCACCAATCCCCGATTTTCAAGCACGAATTTAACACCAAACAATTATACCCCAAGTTCTACATTATTCCATTAACAAATTTCTTCTAAAACAAACAAGATTTAATGATTAAAGCTTAAAGTTCAATCAGATTTTCAATGTGAAACACACCCTAAATCCTAGCTGAAATGCTCCTATCTAAACACTATCACGTAAGAAATTTGATAAGGAACATTTTTGTTACTTTTTTCACCATTTTTGTTGTAGAAAATTGCTAGAGAACAATATTTGGATTTTGTGCGTTTTCTCAATTTGCACAATTTTCGCAGATTTTTTGGATTCGAGTATTTACTTAATTTCAGAAAATTCATAAATGAATTTGAAGATTTGTTTATATATGAGCATTTTCCATCCCAATAATTTTTGTAATTATATTCGTTTTATATCTAGAAACTACGTTAATTTTGGTTTGGTATTTTAAATTTTGATTATTTAAATAAATGTTCCTTTAATTATTACCACCAATATTTCTAAATCATCTTTAGTTAAGAAAAAAAATTCATTTCAAATACTGACCCAGTAAAAAATTAATTCAATTCAATAAATAAATACAAACTTCACTAAATGTAGAAATATAAGTAAGAACACAGCAGATATCAACAAGGCATTGGAACTTACCCAAAAAATATAAAAAAAGGTCGGCAGTGGACGAAATTGGGCCGAAAACCCGGAAACTAAAATTGAAGTAGAATTGATGAATAATTAACAGATAAATAGTATTCGAATAATCAGATAAGGTCATTTATTAGGACAAAAAATTGGTGGGATGATAATTTAAGAATTGCGGCCAGCTTTGGATTTTTGCGGCGTGTCCATTCCATGGTTTAAGAAGAAAGGCACGTATGACTCTTTAATTTCGTGACGCAATCACATCATGATGCCCAATAATGGGGTATTTTTTTTAAAGTGGACCATTTGCGGAATTTATGTTTTGCTTTGTTAGGTGAATGATTATCACAAAGGAGAGAAGTGAAGTTGATAGGGAAAAAAAAAGGTTCCAATTGAACAATCTCACCCAAGACTTTACATAAAGGCCAAAAGACTTTTCCCACCCAAAGTTTCCCTGAATAACAAAGTCCCAGCCAAAAATATTTAAAAAACTAAATACCTATCCTTTAATCAATTTTCTTTCAAATTTATTACCCATTCGATGAAATAACAAAAATACCTTTCACCAAAAAAAAAAAAATAGTATTAATATTAAAATATAATATAATATAAACTAATATTAATATAATAATAAAAAATTTAAAAATTTAAAAAGAGGTCACCATGACCAACACCGTTGTCGACGACAATGACCATTGAAAACTTCACCAAATCTAGTCATCTCGATGACAGAGACGACTAGCATTAAAAATGACTAAAAATAGTTGGTTTCAAATATACGAGCCGTTTCTGGCCATCTCTAATAGTGAAAGTGGCTAGATTAAGCCGTCTTCGCCATTAAGATGACTAGATTCAACTGTCAATCCAATTAGTTAGTTATTTTTTGTCTATAGTGTCCACTGCTATATATTATTATAAATCATTTTTTTTATTCAAAATATATCTTTAATATATAGCAATAGGTTCTACGTCGATTGCTTAATGAAACTATGTGGAAACTGGTTAAAAATCTGTGATAGGAAACTAAAACCCACTGTATAGTATCTTGAAATAAAAACTCACATTTACTATATAATAATAATATCTGAAAACATAAAAGATATTGTACATTCCGAATGCATGAGCAATACAAAGCATGTGAGTCACAAACATGTTATCTGCTGAAAACTAAACATATATACATACATATATAACTAAAAACTCGGGTGAAAACCCGCTCAAGCCATATCCCACACTCCAGCCATCTCGTACTCCAAGCCCAGCTCCCCAAAACACCAACCTACAAGAAAGGAAACTAAGGGGAATAAGTGACAAGTCACTCAGTAACCATTTCTTACCTCTACCCTCGAGTAGACTCTCGACTAAGCTGCTGCTGACTGGCTAACTGCTATCTAGATGAACTTAACTAAGTTCTTGATAGTCTAATAGCTTATTCTAATCCTCTTTTGGCATCTATTATTCTTCTTGCTTTTCTTATTAATTCTGAGACTTAGAGTACTATTGAGTTCTCTTAGGATTAGTTGTACTCTTTTATTTATTTACTTTTGATATATATCGTACAGCTTAATCTTTCTTTTATTTATTATCTTACATGTTTCTGGTCTTATTGTCTGTATACTTTTCCATGTCATGTAATATGTATCATGGTATACTGAAATCATGTTATTTACCCTTGGGTCTGTTTACTGAAAATATCTTTCTGAAAACTGTTATTAGGATCTGAAGATCCAAAATCCTGAAAAGTTGAATAAAACTATTTTTGAAATCTCTGTATCTGAAGATACCTGCTATGCTAATTAGACTAATGAATACAGGGATTCGACATTCTGACCATGTGGGTTAAACCATACCAGTGAAGTTTCAATAAACTAAAATATCCTACCATATCAGTCTTTGGACCAGTAAACTAAAATCTAACCAATTTGACCGAAGTTAAAAAGTTGAAATCTCACAGATGCCCCCTCAAATTCACCCTTCCTAACTAACCCGGACATCGGATTTTAATGTTAAAAACTGATACAAATGGATCATTTGATCTCTTTTTTTAAAACATTGTTTAGCATGCTATACTGAATGATGTTATTCATGCATGTTATCTTATCAATTCTCTTTTCTTTCTTATTACAGTTTATCTTACTGTTGTACTGTTTCTGTAACTTATTAAGCTCATTAATAAGTTTTGTGTTTTATTATATTTCTATCAGCCTTGTCTCTGTTTTTCTTATTTCTATTCTCTTTTTGTTTCTGTCTTTATTTCTGTTTTCCAATCGTAACCTATCACTAGATTACGCTATTTAAGTCTGTTGATAAGTGTCCTTGTACTGTTGTGAGATTAAATTTTGATTCTGAAAAATATCTTATCTTTCTTTCCTTATTACTGAAATTCTACTGAAAATGAGGGGAGTTTTTCATTTTTACTAGGCGCATGGGCATGCACTAGCAGACGCACGGGCATGCATGAGAGTGCATGGGCCGTGTGTCGGTCGTGCAGCCCAACCATGCTAGGTTCTAGAATTCTAGGCTAAAATCTCATATTGTCTTACGCACGACTGTGTCCCTCAGGCATACGGTCGTGACCCTCTCTAAAAGCTGATCATGCATGACTCGCATATACGACCATGACCTTGCTAAAGCTAGAATACACGAGCATACGTGTATAAACGCACAGGCGTGCATCCTGCCCTATTTCGACACCCATGGTCGAAACCCGTAAGATCACCACCAAAACTCACCCCAAAACTTATCAAACTTCAATTAAACACACAAGCATACAACACACATTGCTATTAAACTGGAAACATGCCTCTACTATTGAAATAACGCAACCAAGGAAACATAAACTCATGGAAACAGGAAAAAGATAAAGGGATACTTACCTGGAGTTGCTAATGACTTTTATCTCTCTATCTTTGGTTAAATCTTGGATGGAGTTGCTAATAACTGATCTTTCTCTCAAAAGGTTAGGGTTAACTGGAGAGAAAAGGAAAGGAAAAGTTGGCTGAACTAGCGGAGAGAAAACAATACTTTATATACTAGCAAGCATGCACAGATGTGCATAGCGAGAAAGGAATGCACGGGCGTGTGTCCAAAGATGCATGGTCGTGCTCCTTCCACAAGCTGCATATAAAACTAACAAAAGACCACTCTACCCTTATATCTCACTGAAACTAATTCCTAACTGAGAAATCTCTCTTCTAACCCCGATTCAAGGCTTAGAAAGACCACTTTAACCTCGAGATGTTACATTATCACTTGTATGGTCTTAGTTATTATCTCAAATAAGCTCCCAATGGTTGAATTTATGAAACCCACCAACCTTGCAAGGTCGTGTATTCCATCAACATGGTTGTGCTTTCTTACTTTATAAAGTCTTTTCAAATTTTAGATCCATGCAAAGGAACTTAACACTATCAACGCACGAGACATGTAAGATGATCAATGTGTTTGTGCATGGTCATGTGTTGAATCTGTATGATTGTGCATTAAGAAAGATGTCCAAAGGGTCTTTGCACGACGAGGCTAGTGGTATTGTTTATGTTTCACATAACACAATCGTGCATTCTACTCTTTCACAATCATGCATCTTTTCATCCTTTCTTTTTTGTGAATAGGTGTTACACAATGTTGTTGCATGACTATCTTGATAGTACCCCTTTTCATTCTTCACTTGCATGCTCGTGTAGTAATTTTGCGTGCGATCATACATTGATTGAGCATCTTAACTGTCTCATACATATGATGAGGCTAAATAGTCTTAGAAGTTTTGTGTTCTCATAAGGCATAGTGCATGATCATGTGTCAATTACAAACATGGTTGTGTGTTTGACCTTTGACCTTTTTTCATGACTCGATAATGTTGCACGACTCAAGGGCTTATATTTTTTCATAACTAGTACTATACGATCATGTGTCTTACATGAGTACGGTCGTGCTTTTGACTTTTACTTTACATGACAAGGTTGCACTAGTAAGATGGTCATATTAGACCTGAATTATACAAACACGATCGTGCCATATCTAATACGATCGTATTAAACATGAAAATTTTCTTAAAAAATCACAGGCCTTAACATAATCATGGATAAAATCTTATGCTTTCAATGAATAAGTTAAAATATAACTTTATACAATCGTGTGGTGTTTGAAACCTGTAAAAATAAAACTTTTGACCTTTTTTATCATAAATTAAGTCATGTCAAGGGTAAATTAGATATTTAAATGTATTTTTTTTTATCATCATCAAAATGCTAAGGGTTCAATAATCTCCCTTTTTTTTATTGATGACAAAAATATATAAACATTTTAAAATTTGAACAAAAAAGTTAAACTACAACTCCCCCTTACTAATTACCAATTACCATAGGTAAAACTTTATCATCATGTTTCAGACTTTATCAACATTTTTCTCCCCCTTTTTAACATTAATCAAAAAATTTTGACAGAGTTTCCTCTGTTTTGCAAATATTTTTCCAAAGTCAAATAAGGCATATACACTCCCAAATAGTTCCTAAATCAAACACCAACCAACTACTTCATCAATTCATTAATCCATCACAAATCAATATACATATCAGTCATGCATAAAGATCAAACATTAATATAAAATATCCAACTAAATAATAATTAATACCAAAAGCTATTAGTAATCATCGAAATCTAGTAACACTAATGTTCCTAAGAAGACTTTACCAAGTATATATGCATGAAGGAAAACAACACAATTTTAATTATAATGCAATTGTAATGACAATGTATGGGAAATCAATCGTCAGCAGTTGACATATTATCGATATGTGAATGAGTTTAAAAAGGCATGAATGATCTTATAAGCTAGACATCACTTTGTACCCCACTAACTTGACTTTAAAGTTACTCAAGGTGACAAAAGACTTGACCTTTAAGCATGTCAAAATCATTTTTTACAGTTTCAAAGTCTCATTTAAAACTCTACATGAAATTAAACAATTGCTACGACTCAAAAACTGATTGAGCTTCAGGACCAACCTCAACTTAAGCTAGCTAACTATGTCTAACACTTGTCTTTCTAGTAGTTACTAATGGTCCCACTGAATGACCTATTAAGAGATCATTCTCTCTAATCTCAATTGGTAGTCTCCAACCACCTGTGTTATCCCTTTTAATCACCTTTATCTGAAATAAGGCTTCAACATCCAGCAAAGGGATGCCTTCAAAAGATATTCTATAGGCATCATAGCCATTCAAAGATATTTCCAATTTATTTTCTAAGAAAGTGATGAATATACCAAAATCGACTGACATTTTATCTTTGTCACAGTTTATTTAAATTTCATACAACTAATGAATGAACCATCAAGAAGTATCCAATGGAATTTTTTTCATCCACTACTTTTATCATATTCAAGTCCCAAACACTAATATTTCCATTTATGTTAGTATAGGCATTCAAGGTGCATGTTACCATTCTATGAAATCCTTATAATCGAATTGGTCATAGATGAAGCCTTTGTTTTTTTGTGTTTCATAGTAGCTTAAACCACCTAACAAAGTCCTTGAAACTTAGGAACTATGATTTCCTTGGTTATATAAAATTCTAATGTGATCGTTTTCCAACCATTCAACTAGTTATTCGAGAGTTACCATCCAATCCAGGTTGCCTAATCTAAACTTCATAGTATAATTCAACATAATATGTTGAGCATCAGTTTTTAATGATAAAGAACTATAAAACTCGTAAACTAAATTTTCAAAAACATCCAATTATATATATATAAAAATAAGTTTCTCTAGCATCAAGGCATGAACTAATCTCATCACTTCATCCAATAATCTAGTTTGTTACAAAACTACTTTGTATAGGTATCTCCCAACATATATTGAATGCTTAATCATTTTAAGTAGAAGTATCTTTTGGGACTGAGAACCATACTATTCCAAAGGGGTTGTCTTGTTTGCTTGTAGCTTTTGAAAGACTTGTGCATGTTGGCATTTTCATTCATAAAGGCATTATGAAGAGCTTTCTTTAAGTTCTTGAAGCTTGAGTGAATGGTGACAATTTTGGGTGAAATGTAATGTGAATTGATGTAAAAATGTGAGAGAAATAAAGGTAATGTATTTAAGTGTTTTTTATAAAAATTTGAGAGAGCTTGGAGAGAAATCATAGCCAAGGTTTATGAAATCGCGTGAGGAATTAAAAAAATTTTGGGTTTTAATTTATAGATTCACGTGCATGACCATATAACTCAATTGTACGATTGTCTATCTGCCTTACTTTTAAGAACACCCCCAATTTCAAATGATCATGCTAGCGAAAGCTACACAATCGTGTTATAGTAAGATTTTTGAAATTTTTAAAAGTTAAATTGTGTGGTTATGTAGTTGAACCCTTGGAAAGAAAGTGATTATTTGCATGATCAAAGGGTTACATGGTTATGCATGATTTGGATATATGATCGTGTGTGACCAAAAAGTTATAGACTTGTATATTAATGTAGAAAAAAAATGCAGTTTTCAAAGATTGAATCAAAACACCATGAACTACAAAACTTGGATATTTTGATCAAATAAGGTTTTTATTGTATGAATTCAAATGTTGATAGATGTCAAATACAAATTTGTATCAACTTAACTCAAATTTTGATTCAAAACAAGTTTATTCCTACATATCATAATAACATGGTCAAATAAATTCATCACATAGCATAACAAATTCAAACACATCAAACAACCATATAAACAAGTAAATAACACAAATAACATGTAATTTAGAAATAAAAAGTACTAGACACTTACTTATTTTGCATCAATCATGCTAAACTTTTTACTTATATATGCAAATCTGTCTTTGTCAAGAGGTTTAGTAAAAATGTCAGCAAGCTGATGGCTAATATCAATAAATTTAAGTACAATAACACTTTTGCTAACATGATCACGTAAAAAATGGTGTCTAATGTCAATGTACTCACCCATCATACTTATTTCATATTCACCCTGTATATCTTAGAAAAATCTTTCTACATAAAGATTCATTAGTAGCACAAAAAATAATGTCATCAAAATAAATTTGAACAACTTAAATATCTTACTTATGTCTTTTGATAAACAA
>JAJEJH010000345.1:301358-355561 GCA_026122585.1 Anacardium occidentale | reverse complement strand
ATTTTCAAAAAAAATATTTTCAATTAATGGGTCCAAGGGCCTAGATATGATGTTCAACATTATTAGATATGATTTCTACATACTTCATATCATGTTACGCTTAACATGAGATTAATCAGAACAACAAAACTATAATGTATATCAATTAAATGATAGAGAAACTATCAGACAAACTATTAATTAACAACACAACCAAAATATGTAATACTAGAAATGTAAGTATATACAAAATATTAGATACATAACAAAATAAGTTATGATAAAATAGTAGATAAGAAACAAAACAACAATGAATCAAAACATAGATAGTAAGATAAGAGAGAAGCAAAATCATGAATGATAAACAGAAAATAAAAGGAACTAGCTACACAATATATGTCGTACGTAGAAGCTTAAAAAAACTTAGTCAAGATCTTCAGAGAACTTAAGAGTGTTCTAGATTTAAGAAAATAAAATAAAAGAATAGGATAACGAATATCAAAAAGTGAACCTAGTAAGTTCAGTCACCTCATCCAGACTCCTTTGTTGTTTATGTATACTCATCTGCGTACTTACGACACGGCATGAGATAGTAATCGAATAGTGAGTCAAACTAGAGAAGGATAAGTTTATAAGATCAATTAAGAACTAAATCAAATTGTCTAATTAGAAGACAATCAAATTAACTATAGATAAAGTAAAGTTTACCAAGTTAGAAATCAGATAAGCAGTAAGGTAATAGAGATAGAATGAAGAAGGACTAAAGATAAGCTAGGCAAAGTATAAGTCAAGCCAAGGGAAGTAATCAGAAAGAGATTAGCATAGAAACATGTTAAGTAAGAAAAAAGGTTTAGAAATACCTTCAATTAAGGATCTAAATAAGGAAGAGAGAAGCAGAGAATAAGACAAGCTAGACAAAAGAAGCTATTAGGCTATCAGACACTTAATTAAGTCCTTCATATAGTAGTTACTTATTCAGTTAGTGCTTAGAGCCTTGTGATCAGTCATAAGTTGAGATCAGTCAGTTTAGAGCTACTCGAGGGTAGAGATAAGAGATGTTTATTAAATGACATGTCACTTATCCCCTTCAGTTTTCTTTTCTTATAAGTTGAGTTGGGGAGCTAAGCTTGGAGCATGAGATGGCTGGAGAGTGGGATATAACTCGAGCAGATATTCAATCGATATTTTTAGTTTTATATATGTATTCAACTTTTAGCAGATAGCATGTTGGTGACTTCTATGCTTTGTATTGCTTAGGCATATGGGGCATACAGTATCATATATGTCTCCAGATAGTAATTTAATAGAAATAAAATATGAGTTTTATTCATGGCACTGTATAATGGGTTTTTAGTATAGATCATACCACATTTTTTAGCACAACATATATATTTTTAGTAAGCAGCTATGTAAGACTCCTGCTATATGTACTAATAAAACATTTTTTCAGTATATTATTTATAATACTTATCAAGAATATAATAGTAAATTATACTAATATAGTAATAGTAGTACATACGGTAGTAGGGTCTTATATAAAAATATTATATTCATCATAATGCATTCTATATTTGAAAAAATAGATCCAAAATTTGAAACTACACTTAAAAAAACCCTAAAATGAATGATATAAAAAAACCCTAAAATGGCAAATATCATCATAACACCCTTGCTTTGGACATTGTCCATAAACTATCAAATTTTAAAATTATCAAACCCCCATCCCTGTGTTACGCACGAACTCAAGAGCCCCCAACTACTAAAAGGTGACCAAAAGATCCTCATCCCCAACCTTTTACACCAAACATGATTCACGTGATAGTTGCAAACCACGCATGGTGGTCAAACCATCACCAATCCCCGATTTTCAAGCACGAATTTAACACCAAATAATTATACCCCAAGTTCTACATTATTCCATTAACAAATTTCTTCTAAAACAAACAAGATTTAATGATTAAAGCTCAAAGTTCAATCAGATTTTCAATGCGAAACACACCCTAAATCCTAGCTGAAATGCTCCTATCTAAACACTATCACGTAAGAAATTTGATAAGGAACATTTTTGTTACTTTTTTCACCATTTTTGTTGTAGAAAATTGCTAGAGAACAATATTTGGATTTTGTGCGTTTTCTCAATTTGCACAATTTTCGCAGATTTTTTGGATTCGAGTATTTACTTAATTTCAGAAAATTCATAAATGAATTTGAAGATTTGTTTATATATGAGCATTTTCCATCCCAATAATTTTTGTAATTATATTCGTTTTATATCTAGAAACTACGTTAATTTCGGTTTGGTATTTTAAATTTTGATTATTTAAATAAATGTTCCTTTAATTATTACCACCAATATTTCTAAATCATCTTTAGTTAAGAAAAAAAAATTCATTTCAAATACTGACCCAGTAAAAAATTAATTCAATTCAATAAATAAATACAAACTTCACTAAATGTAGAAATATAAATAAGAACAGAGCAGATATCAACAAGGCATTGGAACTTATCAAAAAAATAGAAAAAAAATCGGCAGTGGACGAAATTGGGCCGAAAACCCGGAAACTAAAATTGAAGTAGAATTGATGAATAATTAACAGACAAATAGTATTCGAATAATCAGATAAGGTCATTTATTAGGACAAAAAGTTGGTGGGATGATAATTTAAGAATTGCGGTCAGCTTTGGATTTTTGCGGCGTGTCCATTCCATGATTTAAGAAGGCAGGCACGTATGACTCTTTAATTTCGTGACGCAATCACATCATGATGCCCAATAATGGGGTATTTTTTTAAAGTGGACCATTTGCGGAATTTATGTTTTGCTTTGTTAGGTGAATGATTGTCACAAAGGAGAGAAGTGAAGTTGATAGGAAAAAAAAAAAAGGTTCCAATTGAACAATCTCATCCAAGACTTTACATAAAGGCCAAACACCTTTTCCCACCCAAAGTTTCCCTGAATGACAAAGTCCCACCCAAAAATATTTAAAAAACTAAATACGTTTCCATTAATCAATTTTCTTTCAAATTTATCACCCATTTGATGAAATAACAAAAATACCTTTCACCAAAAAAAAAAAAATATTAATATTAAAATAAAATTTAATATAAAATAATATTAATATAATAATAAATATAATAATAAAAAATTTTAAAATTCAAAAAGAGGTCACCATGACCAACATCGTTGTCGACAACAATGACCATTGAAAACTTCACCAAATCTAGTCATCTCGATAACAAAAACGACTAGCATTAAGGATGACCAAAAATAGTTGGTTTCAAATATACGAGCCGTTTCTGGCCATCTCTAATAGTAAAAGTGGCTAGATTAAGCCGTCTTCATCATTAAGATGACTAGATTCAACTGTCAATCTAATTAGTTAGTCATTTTTTGTCTGTAGTGCCCACTGTTATATATCACTGTAAGCCATTTTTTTATTCGAAATATATCTTTAATATATAGCAGTAGGTTTTACGCCGACTGCTTAATGAAACTATGTGGAAGCTGGTTTAGAAATCTGTGATAGGAAACTAAAACCCACTGTATAGTATCTTGAAATAAAAACTCATATTTACTATATAATAATAATATTTGAAAATATAAAATATACTGTACATTCTGAATGCATGAGCAACACAAAGCATCTGAGCCACAAACATGTTATCTGCTGAAAACTAAACATATATACATACATATATAACTAAAAACTCGGGTGAAAACCCGCTCAAGCCATATCCCACACTCCAGCCATCTCGTGCTCCAAGCCTAGCTCCCCAAAACACCAACCTACAAGAAAGGAAACTAAGGGGAATAAGTGACAGGTCACTCAATAAGCATCTCTTACCTCTACCTTCGGGTAGACTCTAGACTAAGCTGCTATTGACTGACTAACTGCTATCTATATGAACTTAACTAAGTTCCTGATAGTCTAATAACTTCTTCTAATCCTCTTTTGGCATCTATTATTCTTCTTGCTTTTCTTATTAATTTTGAGACTTAGAGTACTCTTGAGTTCTCTTAGGATTAGCTGTACTCTTTTATTTATTTACTTTTGACATATATCGTACAGCTTAATCTTTCTTTTATTTATTATCTTACATGTTTCTGGTCTTATTGTCTGTATACTTTTCCATGTCATGTAATATGTATCATGGTATACTGAAATCATGCTATTTACCTTTGGGTCTGTTTACTAAAAACATCTTTCTGAAAACTGTTATTAGGATCTGAAGATCCAAAACCCTGAAAAGTTGAATAAAACTATTTCTGAAATCTCTGTATCCGAAGATACCTGTTATGCTGATCAAACTAATGAATACAGGGATTCGACATCTTGATCATGTGGGTTGAACCATACCAGCAAAGTGTCAATAAGCTAAAATATCCTACCATACCAGTCTTGGACCAGTAAACTGAAATGTAACCAATTTGACCGAAGTTAAAAAGTTGAAATCTCACATATATCCCCTCGAATTCACCCTTCCTAACTAACCCGGACATCGGGTCTTAATGTTGAAAACTAATACAAATTGATCATTTGATGCTTTTTTTAAAACACTGTTTAGCATGCTATATTAAATGATGTTATTCATGCATGTTATCTTATCAATTCTCTTTTCTTTCTGATTACAGTTTATCTTACTATTGTATTGTTTCTGTAACTTATTAAGCTCATTAATAAGTTTTGTGTTCTATTATATTTTTGTCAGCCTTGTCTCTGTTTTTCCTGTTTCTGTTCTCTTTCTGTTTATGTCTTTATTTCTGTTTTCTAATCGTAACTTATCACTAAATTACGCTATTTAAAACACATGGGCGTGCATGAGAGTGCATGGGCCGTGTGTCGGTCGTATAGCCCAACCATGCTAGGTTCTAGAATTCTAGGCTAAAATCTCACATTGGCTTACGTACGACTGTGTCCCTCAGGCATACGGTCGTGACCCTCTCTAAAAGCTGATCGTACATGACTCATATATACAACCATGACCTTGCTAAAACTAGAATACACGGGCATATGTGCACAAGTGCACGGGCGTGCATCTTGTCTTATTTCGACACCTACGGTCGACACCTGTAAGTTCACCACCAAAACTCACCCCAAAACTTATCAAACTTCAATTAAACACACAAACATATAGCACACACTGCTATTAAACTGGAAACATGCCTTTACTATTGAAATAACCCAACCAAGGAAACATAAACTCATGGAAACAGGAAAAAGGTAAAGGGATACTTAGCTGGAGTTGCTAATGACTTCTATCCCTCTATCTCTGATTGAATCTTGGCTGGATTGGCTACTAAAGCTGACTGATCTTTCTCTTAAAAGGTTAGGGTTAGCTGGAGAGAAAAGGGAAGGAAAAACTGGCTGAACTGGCGGAGAGAAAACACTACTTTATATGCCAGCAAGCATGCACAGGCGTGCATAGTGAGAAAGGAATGCACGGGCGTGTGTCCAAAGACGCATGGTCGTGCTCTTCCACAAGCTGTATATAAAACCAACAAAAGGCCATTCTACATTTCTATCTCACTGAAACTAATTCCTAACTGAGAAATCTCTCTTCTAACCTCGATTCAAGGCCTAAAAAGACCACTTTAATTTCGGGATGTTACATTGTCACTTGTATGGTCTTAGTTATTATCTCAAACAAGCTCCCAATGGTTGAATTTATGAAACCCACCAACCTTGCAAGGTCGTGTATTCCATCAACATGGTTGTGCTTTCTTACTTTATAAAGTATTTTCAAATTTTAGATCCATGCAAAAGAACTTAACACTATCAACGCACGAGACATGTAAGATGATCAATGTGTTTGTGCATGGTCATGTGTTGAATCTGTATGATTGTGCATTAAGAAAGATGTCCAAAGGGTCTTTGCACGACGAGGCTAGTGGTATTGCTTATGCTTCACATAACACAATCGTGCATCTTTTCAGCCTTTCTTTTTTGTGAATAGGTGTTACACAATGCTGTTGCATGACTATCTTGATAGTGCCCCTTTTCATTCTTCACTTGCATGCTTGTATAGTAATTTTGTGTGCGATCATACATTGATTGAGCATCTTGACTGTCTCATACACATGATGAGGCTAAATAGCCTTAGAAGTTCTGTGTTCTCATAAGGCATAGTGCATGATCATGTGTCAATTACAAACATGGTTGTGTGTTTGACCTTTGACATTTTTTCATGACTCGATAATGTTGCACGACTCAAGGGCTTATGTTTCTTCATAACTACTACTATACGATCATATGTCTTACATGAGTATGGTCGTGCTTTTGACTTTTACTTAACATGACAAGGTTGCACTAGTAAGATGGTCATATTAAACTTGAATTATACAAACACGATCGTGTCATAATCTAATACGATCGTATTAAACATGAAAATTTTCTTAAAAAATCACAGGCCTTAGCATAATCATTGATACAATCATATGCTTTCAATGAATGAGTTAAAATATAACTTTATACAATCGTGTGGTGTTTGAAACCTGTAAAAATAAAACTTTTGACCTTTTTTATCATAAATTAAGACATGTCAAAGGTAAATTAGTCATTTAAATGTATTTTTATCATCATCAAAATGCTAACGGTTTAATAATCTCCCTTTTTTTTTTTTTATTAATGACAAAAATATATAAACATTTTAAAATTTGAACAAAAAAGTTAAACTACAACTCCCCCTTACTAATTACCAATTACCATATGTAAAACTTTATCATCATGTTTCAAACTTTATCAACATTTTTCTCCCCCTTTTTGACGTTAATAAAAAAATTTTGACAGAGTTTCCTCTGTTTTGCAAATATTTTTCCAAAGTCAAACAAGGCATATACACTCCCAAATAGTTCCTAAATCACTCACCAACCAACTACTTCATCAATTCATTAATCCATCACAAAACAATATCAAGCCATCACAAATCAATATACATATCAGTCATGCATCAAGATCAAACATTAATATAAAATATCCAACTAAATAATAATTAATACCAAAAGCTATTAGTAATCATTGAAATCTAGTAACACTAATGTTCCTAAGAAGACTTTACCAAGTATATATGCTTGAAGGAAAACAATGCAATTTTAATTATAATGCAATTGTAATGACAATGTATGGGAAATCAATCGTCAGTAGTTGACATATTATCGACAAGTGAATGAGCTTAAAAAGGCATGAATGATCTTATAAGCTAGACTTCACTTTGTACCCCACTAACTTGACTTTAAAGTTACTCAAGGTGACTAGAGACCTGACCTTTAAGCATGTCAAAATCATTTTTGACAGTTTCAAAGTCTCATTTAAAAGTCTACATGAAATTAAACAATTGCTACGACTCAAAAACTGATTGAGCTTCAGGACCAACCTCAACTTAAGCTAGCTAACTATGTCTAACACTTGTCTTTCTAGTAGTTACTAATGGTCCCACTGAATGACCCATTAAGAGATCATTCTCTCTAATCTCAATAGGTAGTCTCCAACCACCTGTGTTATCCCTTTTAATCACCCTTATTTGAAAAAAGGCTTCAACATCCAGCAAATAAATGCCTTCAAAAGATATTTTATAGGCATCATAGCCATTCAAAGATATTTCCAATTTATTTTCTAAGAAAGTGATGAATATACCAAAATCGATTGACATTTTATCTTTGTCACAGTTTATTTAAATTTCATACAACTAATAAATGAACCATTAAGAAGTATCCAATGGAATTTTTTTCATCCACTACTTTTATCATATTCAAGTCCCAAACACTAATATTTCCATTTATGTTAGTATAGGCATTCAAGGTGCATGTTACCATTCTATGAAATATCCTTATAATCGAATTGGTCATAGATGAAGCCTTTATTTTTTTGTGTTTCATAGTAGCTTAAACCACCTAACAGAGTCCTTGAAACTTAGGAACTATGATTTCCTTGGTTATATAAAATTCTAATGTGATCGCATTCCAACCATTCAACTAGTTGTTCGAGTTACCATCCAATCCAGGATGCCTAATCTAAACTTCATAGTATAATTCAACATAGTATGTCGAGCATCAGTTTTCAATGATAAAGAACTATAAAACTCGTAAACTAAATTTTCAAAAACATCCAATTATATATATATAAAAAAAAGTTTCTCTAGCATCAAGGCATGAACTAATCTCATCACCTCATCCAATAATCTAGTTTGTTACAAAACTACTTTGTATAGGTATCTCCCAACATATATTGAATGCTTAATCATTTAAGTATAAGTATCTTTTGGGACTGAGAACCATACTATTCCAAAGGGGTTGTCTTGTTTGCTTGTAGCTTTTGAAAGACTTATGCATGTTGGCATTTTCATTCATAAAGGCATTATGAAGAGCTTTCTTTAAGTTCTTGAAGCTTGAGTGAATGGTGACAATTTTGGGTGAAATGTAATATGAATTAATGTAAAAATGTGAGAGAAATAAAGGTAATGTATTTGAGTGTTTTTTTATGAAAATTTGAGAGAGCTTGGAGAGAAATCATAGCTAAGGTTTATGAAATCGCGTGAGGAATTAAAAAAATTTTGGGTTTTAATTTATAGATTCACGTGCATGACCATATAACTCAATTATACGATTGTTTATCTGCCCTACTTTTAAGAACACCCCCAATTTCAAATGATCATGCTAGCGAAAGCTACACAATCGTGTTATAGTAAGATTTTTGAAATTTTTAAAAGTTAAATTGTGTGGTTATGTAGTTGAACCCTTGGAAAGAAAGTGTTTATTTGCATGATCAAAGGGTTACATGGTTATGAATGATTTGGACATATGATCGTGTGTGACCAAAAAGTTATAGACTTGTATATTATTGTAGAAAAAAAAATGCAGTTTTCAAAGATTGAATCAAAACACCATGAACTACAAAACTTGGATATTTTGATCAAATAAGGTTCTTATTGTATGAATTCAAATGTTGACAGATGTCAAATACAAATTTGTATCAATTTAACTCAAATTTTGATTCAAAACAAGTTTATTCCTGCATATCATAATAACATCGTCAAATAAATTCATCACATAGCATAACAAATTCAAACACATCAAACAACCATATAAACAAGTAAATAACACAAATAACATGTAATTTAGAAATAAAGAGTACTAGACACTTACTTATTTTGCATCAATCATACTAAACTTTTTACTTATATATGCAAATCTTTCTTTGTCAAGAGGTTTAGTGAAAATGTCAGCAAGCTGATGGCTAATATCAATAAATTTAAGTACAATAACACTTTTGCTAACATGATCACGTAAAAAATGGTGTCTAATGTCAATGTACTCACCCATCTTACTTATTTCATATTCACCCTGTATATCTTAGAAAACTCTCTACATAAAGATTCATTAGTAGCACAAAAAATAATGTCATCAAAATAAATTTGAACAACTTAAATATCTTACTTATGTCTTTTGATAAACAAGGTGGTATCCACCTTTCCTTTTGCAAAACCATTTTTAATTAAAAAAAATATACTCAATCTTTTATACTAAGCTCTAAGAGCTTATTTCAAACCATAAAGAGGTTTTTTGAATTTAAAAACATGGTTTGAAAAGTTTGGATTTTCAAAATTGAAAGGTTATTCCATATATACCTTCTCTTGAATAAAACCAT
The DNA here is from genome assembly GCA_026122585.1 of Anacardium occidentale. NCBI lineage: Eukaryota > Viridiplantae > Streptophyta > Magnoliopsida > Sapindales > Anacardiaceae > Anacardium > Anacardium occidentale. The sequence goes on along the minus strand of JAJEJH010000345.1, from coordinate 345,942 downwards.
TTAAAAATGCACTTTTAACATCCATTTGAAATAGTTTAAAATTTAGATGACATGTATAAGCAAGTAATATCCTAATTGCTTCAAGTCTAGCGATGGGTGTATAAGCTTTATTAAAATCAATACCTTTTTCTTGAGAGTAGCCTTGAGCAACTAGTCTAGCTTTGTTTCTTACAACAACTCTAGATTCATCCACCTTATTTTGGTATCTCTATTTTGTGTCAATGGTAGAATGATCCACTGGCCTAAGAACTAGTTTTTATACCCAGTTCCTCTCAAATTGGTTTAACTCCTCTTGCATGGCATTGTCAACTTTCTTTAGCTCTATTTGTAACAAAAATGTCACGAACCTGCAAGTGTTCCTTATTGATACCTATATCCTTACTCCTTAAAATGAGTCACTAATAATCTTTCCCCCTTTAACTTTATTTTTTACCATTAGAAAATAGATCTTGCTTTACACTTCTTAAGGTTACATTTGATTTTCATCTTGTTGCACTACCTCAATTTGTGACTCTTCTTTTTTTAGAGTAGGAGCCTTCTTGATTTGGAGATCTTCCATAAGCTCCATCACTTGATTTTCATTTGTCTTATCAACACACTTAAAAGAAGATTCATCAAATACCATATGTATAGATTCTTCAACAACAAATATTCTTTTGTTGAAAACTCTATACGCTTTGGAAGTAAAAGAATATCCTAGAAAAATTGTTTCATCCAATTTGGCATCAAATTTCCTACGTTATCCTTTCCATTGTTGAACACAAAAAATTTACAACCAAATGAATGAAAATATGTAATATTAGACTTTTTCCCTTTAAATAACTAATAAGGAGTTTTTTTAAGGATTGGCCTAATCAATACCTTATTTATGATATAACATGTTAGGTTGATGGTTTCACCCTAAAATGATTCTAGCAAATTATGTTCACACAATATAGTCTTAGCTATTTCTACAATGTTCTATTTCTACTTTCAATAACTCTATTTAGTAAAAGAGTCTTAGGTGTGAAAAAATTATGTTCGATGTCATGTTTACCACAAAAAGATAAAATTATTTTTATTTTTAAAATTTTTTATTTAAAAGGATAAAAATACTTTTTTTACGAGTTAAATTTAAAGGTTGGTTATTAAATTTAATCATCGATTATAATTAATAAATGAGTATTTAATTTTTCAAAAATTAATAAATAAAATTTTGTTCTAAAAAAAAAAAATCGTAAGTGGGAATTAATGGTTTGGCCTTTTAAAAATATATTGACAAGGCCGTACCTACACGTATTATGATTCCTTTTAATTGAAAACATTTTAATCTGCCTGCCCATGTAAGAAAATGCTCCCTGTATCATTTACAAAATGTGTTTTCTCTTCTAATATTAATTAGAAATCGTATATACCATCCCACCAGTTTGGTTTGATGGTAAAACCAGACATCATCCAAAATAATAGGCCAAAGGACTATTTCCCACCCATAGTTTTAGGTGGAGTCAAAGTTCCACCCGTTTAAGTTTAAAAGTCCGGTCTCCCACCCATTACCTAATTTTTTATAATTTTTTTATTAAAATAACTAAACTACTCTTTAAAAAATTAAAAATTTATAATAAAAATATAAAATAATTTTTAAATATAAATATTTTTAAAAAATTTAAAAATTTAAAAAATTCAAGCAGCCACCGCCGTCGGTGGCCGCCCATAATAGAACCAGGTGGCCATTTCCGGCCACCTGATTCCAGGGGAGGCCAGATCTAGCCTCCCCGTTCGGGGAGAAATCACCGCCAAGTGGGCGCCGTAATTTTTTAAATTTTTTTAAAATTTTTTAATATTTTATATTTATATAAAATTTATTTTATTAATTTATAAAATTTTAATATTAAAAAGATAAAAATACCTTTGATTATTATTGTGTATTTATTATTTTTAATATTAAAATTAGACTAGGGTGGAAAAACAGACTTTTAAATTTAAGCGGGTGGGACTTTATCCGCACCTGAAACTATGGGTGGGAAATAATAATCTTGAATGATAAGAATAGAGATCCTCCAAGATGATAGTCAGGTTCAAAGGATTGCCCCGTTTATCGCTATCAATTGCAAACTAAACAAGTGGCGAGGAGACAGAGAAATTGAATTCGAGCAGATCATTTAATTTTCGATTTCTCTTTCGAAGGAGCGTGGGGTCGAGAACCCACCGCTCAGCCTTTTCAGCACACCCCGTTGGACCCACCGTCCCACACGGCTGCTCCTCCCCGAACCGGCAACGCGTGCTTCCATGTCACTCTCTCTCCAGGTTTTTTTTTTTTTTTCTAAGATTCTCTCGGCTGAGAAGAGGGAGAAAGACTATAAACAAGTTAATTCACACACAAGACCCCAACAAACAACCATGTGATCATCCTTTTGTTGATAAGGATGAGCCGACATGGATTTCATTATTAAAATTTGTGTAGCTATCCAACGAAGTTTGAAAATATATACATTTTCTATGTAGAATCATAAATCCTTCAAATTTACAGACCGATCGTGGGGTTCCCAGTCTGTACAGCTACAAGATGACCGTGACCAAGAGCTTTTTACTGGTTTTTTTACATTTGACTGTAAATTCATACAAGTACGTACGTTTAATCTGCACCATGCAGCTTATCTTAATTACATGGTCCACTTATATCCACCGTCTGATATGATATCATGATAGATTTCTTTCCCACCCCACTCACATGCCCAATGAACATCTATAATCATTATGTTGGCTCTTCTCTGAGGTTGATATATATATAGGCAAGGAATCCAAGCCACCCTATCCCCATCTAATTATGCCAAGTTTCATACAATAAGAAAATATTTAATAAGTTGAAATTGTTGCTTCGCATTAATGTGGACCATGAACATGAGGTGTTGCGAGAGATATAGAATGCTTGGGTGCATGCGATTCAGCCTCTTCTTTTGATGATTGTCTGGGGTGCCTTGCGATCCTCAACAACTTAATAAATTTAGATAGATACACCAAAGTTTAGATATATATATATATATATATATATTATGATTATTAATTAATTATTATTACTATATATTTAGTTTAATAATATGTGCATTGCTGTACCTGTCTGCGGCATCTTCTTCACAAAAACTGAAGCCCATTGGCTCTACCAGTGGGATTTGTTTGGCATGCCTCAAACCCCAGATGTAACAACAACAACAACAACACCACTTCGATTTCTGTGCCAATGAGAGAATCTTAAATTCTTCTTCTTCTTCTTATCCCTCTTCAATTAAATATATAAATATATATACATACATATATATATGTCTGTATGTATGTATGTTTTTTTCTGTATATACAAGTGACGGAGAATGTGAGAGCAAAAGTCTTCTGTTATCAACCAGAGGTCTACCTGAAGTTAGTTAGCTAGCTCTTCTGGTTTTCTTTTCTTTAGACTTCCTTTTTTATTTGGTTTCTTTGCCATCTGCTGAACAACGACAACCAAGGTTGAGATCTTCGTTCAGCTCCTGAAATTCTTAAAGGTCAGAAGATTCTTACCTATATTCTTCATATCATACAGTTCCCTTCAATAGAAAGATGTTACTCTTACATTTCTGCTACTCTTTTTTCTTTTTAATAATTTTTCCCTGAAAACATTCTCTGGTACGACCTTTTTCACACATTTTTGCTTTCAAATCTTCTGTAAATTAACTAGTTGATTGGATCTTAATAGGAAAGAACTTATTTGTTCTTTCCAGTATCCCTTCTCTAAAACTAGTTCCCAAAATATGATTTAATTTTGATTCTGCAGCTTAGAGACTCTCTCTTTGGCTAAATTTCTAAAGGATGTTAGACATATCAATTAAAATATGCAATGTATAAAAGTAAGATTACAACTTTCATGGAAATAATACTGCAGTATTTAATAAATAATGACATTATGAAACATTGAAATGGCATAGATCGTTAATTCTTTCAAGGTCTAAGTGGTTAACTGGAATATATAAAGATAAGAGACGCAAATTCATGCTCTATTATTACCCACTTGTCATTTGCAAGGATTCTAAAACGATTTACTGGTCCTTCAAACAATTACTTGGCCATTTGCATAATGTGCTCATGGCCTAGCTTTCCTGCAAATAAGAAAGAGAGAGAGAGAAAAGAAAGTAGAAGGAGACAGATGGGAAGATCAGATAATTAGGTTATACATACATACATACGTACGTACATACTTATATACATATATATATGTATGTATATGTATATGTATGTATATATGTATGTATGTATGTATGTATGTTTGTATGTATAGCATTGATACCTTGTTAGTATTGGAAGATATTTTACATGTGATGTGAAATAAATATTGTGGCCCAAAATGACTGAATGGATGTAAAGCAAAGGGAACTAATGGACAAATCATATGAAAGCCAGCACAATAGAAGGAACTCAGTCGTACGCTCATTGCTCTTCTTACAAAATGAGATAATCAGTCTATCGATATCAGGAATATCCGTTGCTTAACTTGTTTCCGTTAGACTATTTTCTTATTCGTTCATCTTGGTTATCATTTTACCGGTGCATATATAGGTGAGTCAATCCCAGAAGTAGTTCTCATATTGGCAGGATTTAGCTTCAAGATCCTTGTGTACTGATCTTAAGGTGTAGACCAAGTGCTCAATCAATCTTCAATGGAAAAGCTTCTTAACCCTTATGATAAAGAATTCATGAGGATGGCCATGTTAAAGCATGAAGAAACGTTCAAAGAGCAGGTACTGAGTTATTTCACTTTTAAATTCTTTCCCTTTTTAAGTGGAATATATTTATATATGGTTCAGATTTGATGTTTCAGGTACATGAACTCCATCGTCTATATCAAATCCAGAAGATATTGATGAAAAACATTGAGATCGGCAAGTCTATTAATGGGCGGAATCAAGATATGTGGAACCCAAAGAATGGATTTACTTTCAACAAGCTGAGAAATCAACAACTTAACTTGCAACATAAGTCAAGTATACAACTTGACTTGGAGCTGCCTGTCGACTTAAACATCAATGAATCAAAAGGCAATGGAATGTCGGAGATCATAGATGAAAGTGACATTGAGCTGACACTGGGACCAACAACTTACACAAGGATGAAAAACCCTGAGACGTCGCCGGTTACTTCTGATTCCGGACGAAGCTTTTCTTCTTCTTCCACAGTATCCAGCCATATAAACAGCACAGGTTTCCAGACTCAGAAGGGGAATAATAGACGTAGAGAATTACTGAGTGGCTGCGAACTGGGGCTTGGCACACAGTTCGGGTATCTCAGTGGAGGTAAAAACACTATAGGTAATGAAGAACAATTGAGACAACAGCAGGAAATTCTAAACCAGCCACCATGGCTATTCCAAGTTTTGAGTCTCAACATGACTTGAAAAATCCCATAATGGGTATAAAAAATCTTTTAGATTGCTTCCTGTCAACTGCTATTGCTGTGATAACTGATGCACGCTTGGCATTTTCTGCTTAGTTTTTAGTATAATGGGTGATGTAGTCCTTTGTAAAGTTGTTTTCTGTGGCTTGCAAAACCCATTACGATTAAATATTGACCTTACCTAATATTTCTTCACGATTTCTGGTCAGTTGATAAATCCTTGGAAAATGCTTAAACTGAGTTGTCATAAAATTGTCCCCATTTATCTAATTTTAATGTCTACCAATATCTCCATTCTCCTAACTCATAATTAAGTACAATTATATGAATATATATGACAAGCTTTTCATTGTTTTGACATGAACATTCTCATCAGAACAATTGAATTTATAGCATCTAACAAAGAATAAATACTATCTAAAAGAATTTGCTTTAAGTCTATTTTCAGAACAGTAAAGGCGTGGAGGAATTCACTATCAAAACAAATTCCTTGAAACACAATGCCAATGGAATCCCAATTCTATTATTTGTCAGGCTCTCTTCTATAAAACAGATTTCTGATTGTTGTCACTATCTATAAAGCAGTTGTAAGAATCTTTAAGTAGTCATTTAAGATAGCCTCAAACTACATATAATTGGTGACTAAAAACAGTTAATTCTCTATATTTCATGCTGCACAAGGAAATTTCTCTCACCAACTATAAAAGATGACGACTTTGATCTTTTTTCTGCCAGCCAGAAGATGACCAATAGATTCCCCTCTCAAAGTTTTAATGCCTGCCCATAAACATGTATGCCTAACTTGGGAAAGTTCAAATTCCTTATGAACACTTATTTTTCATGGACACCATCTTTTATGTTGAATGATACTGTGACTCGGACAACAACATGCGCGCTACTGCTAGCCTGTCTCTCGAGGAATTCTTACTTTTCCTAAAGTTCTTTATCTTAAAGGACACAATAATTTTGTCATAGACCCCACTAAGATGTTATTAACATCTACTCCATTTGGCTCTTTTGAGGGCCAAAAGATCTGTTTTAGCTTAAGATAACTCCCAGTTTTACTGCAGCATATAGTCTCAGATTTAATTACATTAAACTTTATGGAACAAAAGGGTACATAGATTATCATTTCTGAGAAAAAAATCTCTGCTTATTTCTTACATAGAGGCAAATGATAATATCCAATGCCAAGTATTGTTTCCTAGTAGCAGATTGAAGTTTAAGCGTATTATCTTATTTCCCGGCATAGCATATCATTGTTGTATATATAAATCATTTATAGCTTTCAAAGCGTATGGCTAAAAGAACAAAAATGATGGAATAAGGAAATCCGGGGCAATTTCGATTCTGATGGTATGAAACACAGAAATATGAAGCTACAAATTTTAGCTAAAGAGAAACATCAGGTGAGCATGCATCATACAGTACCACTAATTTCTTATATATCACCAGCCTTTTGCACAAAAAAAAGTCCTAGTGCCACATAATAACGATGTTATTTGCCGCGATATCACGCAAAACCGTCAAATACACAGAGGGAAAGTAAAACAGAGAGTAGTTACTTGTCATCTCAAGCCTTAAAACTAATTAACAAGGATACTATACTGTCCATGGAGACCTGATAAAGAGTATAATATAAGCCAATGTGTCATCAAGATATGGAATGCCGCCGGTCTTTGGGGGGTTTCGTTTTACTTTGGGAATTTGAAGGTGAGACTCCATCAGCTCGCATAAAAGGATAAAGGCGGCCAAGTTTTTTCGACACAGAATTTATGAATGATTTTCTAGGCAAAGGAGGTTTATCAAAAGATACTTGAGGGTTTGATATCGGAGTGCCAGCTGCTGATTTGTATGACGACTTTTCAATTTCTTTCATTCTCATTTTCATCTTGACTAACTCAATTTTCAGGTCCTCATTCTCTCTTCGTAAGCTAGAGAGCTCGTCTAGTTGTGACCGGATATCATTGGAGTATAAATTTACTTTGGAAGGAATAACAGGGGAATCTCCACCCATGGGGTTGCCAGTCATGACATTCCGAAGGCGCTGTTGCTCATAGTAAAGCACTTGAACCACGGTTTGGTCAGGGAGCCGGTCATTTTGTGCAGCATGAGCACCGGCCTCTCGAGAAAGCTTCTGACAATCCATCAAGCTACAAACTTTCTTCCTCTCCAGGTCACTTAGATTAGGATGAGCCTGTGAATTTTGAACGAAAAGGTTGATCAAATGGAAAACTTCTATTAAAGCAAGACATAAGAAGTTAATTTGCTAATTGTAAGTTCTACATTAACATATCATCACTCACTTCACTAGTGAATCTAGAAGAAATCTTGCATTTCAATCTTATCTAAACTTATAACCAGAATGAATAAAAAAATCCTCATTTTAGAAATGTAAGTGGCTTAGCTAATAGAAGCATGGCAAGTGTAAAAATGTTTAATTTGATGTTCTGGATGAATAGAATTGAACATAATGTACCTTGAGGTAGATGTCTATGGCTCTATACATTCCATCTTCTGTTACCCTTGATTGCTCTGGAATAAGTTCGGCAAGGCTAATGAATTTTACAACAGATAAGTTACGATCAGAGGCTATTTCAGCAAGGTAGTTCTCCATTAGCTTCCCGACCCGTTCCATGTCACATATAGCTGGAGAAACAAAATCATCATCTGCATTATAGTTCAAACGGTGCCCCTCCACCTCACATTTAAGGTAATTCATCATGATCCGCTGCACTGTGTCCACATCAAACAATGTGTCCCCGGTTAAAGAATATGCAGGAATTAAGAGATCATCCAATACAGCCTGGCCTAATTGCAACGCCATTCTTTTCTCCAAATCAAGCCGGCAAGCAACTGTTGTTTCAAGGTATATTGCAGATCGAAGCAGCATTGATAGAAAGCTAACAGATAATGCATTTTTTTCCCTTGGCAGAAGACTAACTATTGTTTCTATGACAACCCTCTTTTCATGTTCTAGTTGAGGCCCAATTTTCTTCCTCCCTTTTCCAAATATTTCCTGCATCAGAAAAGAATTCCAGCTTCAACAAAAAACCAAGAGGTAGGACAACTCAATTTTTGGGTTGAGATCTCACCAAACCTCGAAGAGATTTCTGGGCATACAGCATCAATACAGGACCAAGGGCATATTGTTTAAATTCCCTTGCCATCATTGCTATCAAGACCCGTTGAAAGATATCGATCCTTAAAACAGTTAAGTCTTCAGCCCACCAATCAACAACGGCCTTCGGATGCCATGCCATGGTAGAAAATGTACCCTCAGTACCACTCTCAGTTTTACCAGACAGAGAAAGCTGGTTTTCTTTGCAGGCTATGTACGCTATTGCATCTATGCAACGGCTTACCAATTTTACTTTCTCAGCAATTGGAAGTAGGCTTTCTGACATATGCAAAACGGTAACTGCTCCCGCAAGGTTCTTGAGTGCTGCTTCATTCAAGTAAGCTTCGGCTCGTCCAACCAAATTTCCAACTGCATAGTCGTCGGTCATCTCAAGAAACTCTGCCGCACATCTAAGCAAGGCAATGTTTTCTGTGCTAATCTCAAAATTAATTCCATAGCAGAATTTTGCTGCAAGTTCAAACGCTTCTGCCCCACCTGGAACATCAGGGACTTCAATGACAGAAAGATCAGCTTCACTGGATGCTGACACCAGCTTCCTTATGTATCCGCATTTTGAGACTAATGGAAACTGCAATTAATGCAGAAGATGAAAAAGAAACATATTGATTATCAAAAGTACGCTGTCAAATTCCAAATTTTTGATTCCCTAATTTGGTCTGATTTGCGAATACTTGGTGAAGTATAATTCACTGCGTTGGATGTGTGTGTGTGTGTGTGTATATATCTACATAGAGAGAGAGGCTTAATTCTCGAACTTTTCTTATTTATTGTGCAGTGGAAAAAATATAGTTTTGAAACTGAAAAAGAAAAAAAAAAAAGTTGAGATGAATTCTACCTTATGCAACGAGAAGGAAGTTCCTCCAACATGAACAGTGACATCACTAGGAATCTCCTGGGAAAAAATCCTGAAACATAATATAACAACAACAGCAAATATGATTTACCATCTTCAGGATTGTCCTTCTTCATTTTCTTTGAGGACTTCAATAGAACTTATATATAAACATGAGTTTAAACTTGAAGCGAATAATCAACAGCAAAAGATGGGAAGCAAACCAGTCACTAGTTCTCTTCATGACAGTAGACAGAAGCTCCTTCTTCTTGGTGGTCATCTTCAGAGTGGTGGGTGCAGCTTCTTCCTTATCAGATCCCACCATGGCAAAGAGTATTGAAGGACCTTTATCATCCTCATGTCTCCATCAAATGGGGTAATAATGAGTCCAAAGTAGAGAAAACTTTAGCTGCAGTTCCCCTACAACGTATAGGTTTTGATGATGCAACACCTAACGAGCAGGTAGTCTTTTTGTTTCAGTTCACCCTGTTGAAAAATACATATGTAATACAACCTGAAGTGAACTAGCATTCAATAATTGATGAAGAGTAAAATCTGCAGCTCATCAAGCTCTCAATTCTCTAATAATTGTATCATCCTGTTTGAGCCTCACAACAAACAATTGCCCTTTGATGAATTTCCTAAACTGGGTCTGTCTTGTAGCAAATTGGAGGGGTTGCCGCCAACGAACATATTGATAATAGTGTGTGTGGTGTGGGCTTAGAGAGAAGGATGGGATTGTTGGCGGCTAAAGGTGAGAATCGCCACGTGGGATCCATTGCCATTCCATCCACAAAAGTTTACATCCCCATGTAGCCCTGGATTTTCACTGCATATTAAATATTCCTATATTTCCTCTTTAAGTTAAATATATTAACATAGAAACCTACTATTTTACAAAGAATTTAGAACTGAACCAACCTAACATACGCTTAATTAATATTCGACTTGACTTAAGCTTTTTTTTGTCTGTTGTATAAATCATAAGCCCAGCAAGCGTACATTGTTTAACAAAATTGTTAAAGAAAATGTTTATCCATGAATCTGGAGATAACTGGAACAGCTAGATGGGCGTGTTTATTTGTCCATTTCATATGTTTGGAAGCCCACAGGGGATCAAAATAATAAGGAAAGAGATAAATTAATTCATATGAAACTCTGAAACAGGTTTGAAGATGGCTGAGCATATCCTTACACTGTTGTTCTAGTTTTGGAAAGATAAAGCACATGAAATTTATAATGATGGGAAAAAACTAATCTGTCAGCCTGCCCCATCCTTTACTTCCCTTTTAAGTGCACCAGAGAGCTGGGATTTCGTTATACCACTATATATACGTATGTATATACGTGGATGTGTTCAAAATGAAACTTTATTTGCAATAAATGATGTTCCTGAAGTGTTTGAAGACAAAAGCTCCTGTAAACATCAAACACCTACTCCGAGGTGTCTTCACGTCTTGCAATTTATAGAGTCTATCTTCACCAACGTTGATTGTTCATGAGACGAAAGTTTACCACTTGATTTTAAGGCCAAAGGACATTTTCCCACCCATAGTTTGAGGCGGGGACAAAGTCTCACCCGCTGAGTTTTAAAAGCCCAGAGTCCCACCCTTCATCCAATTTCCATCCAATTTCATTAACCCATTTTATGAAATGACAAAACTACCCTTATTAATAAAAATTTGTAATAAAAATAATATTTAAATATATTAAAAATTATAAAAAATTTTATAAAATTTTAAAAAAATATTTTAATTTTAAAAAATAAAACCTAACCACCGTCGTCATGCCGACGACGATGGCTACCGTAAATAGTACCAGGTGACCGTTCTAACCACCTAGTTCCAAAAAAAGTCAGATCTGACCTCCCGAATCGACATAGACGGTCAGATCTGGCCACCTCCATCTTAAACCTTGGTCGAAAACAGTCATTGGAGTCAAAATCGACTATCTCAGGCCATTTCCTACCCGTTTCTCTAACGAAGACTATCAGATCTGACAACCTCCGCCTAAACAGGAGGCGACCAAATCTGATCGCCTCTGTCTAATCGAGAGGCCAAATCTGACCTCCCTTGAAACCAGGTGGCCAGAACAACCACTTGATACTATTTACAATGGCCATCATCGTCGACACGACAACAATGGCTGAATTTTTAATTTTTTAAATTTAAATTATTTTTTATAATTTTATAAAATTTTTTAAATTTTTTTATAATTTTTAATATATTTTTATATATATTTAAATATTATTTTATATTTTTATAAATTTTAACTCTAAAATGACAAATTTGCCCCTTAACTTACTGTTGACTATTAGATTTAACAGTCAATGGGTGGCATTTCGGGTTTTCTAAACTCAGCGGGTGGGATTTTGTCCCCGCCTCAAACTATGGGTGGGAAAATGTCCTTTGGCCTGATTTTAAATAAGAAGGCCAAAAGACTTATTCCCACCCAAATTATCATTTAAATAAAAATGATCGATGTTTAATTTTTAAAAATTCAAACAACCATTCATTCATCATTTTTCATCTTATTTTTATAAAATACTTTTTTCATCATTTTTCACTTTTTTTACTTTTTTATAAAATGATTAAAATATTTTTATTAAAAATAAAATTTATTATAAAATTATAAAATAATATTTTAATATAAATATTTTAATAATTTAAAAATAGTTAAATTTTAAAAAATAAAAAAAATAAGTGGCCAAAAACGACCACATGATTCTATCCGCCTCGACTAGTAGAGACGACTAAATCTAACTATCTCTTATTTTGGTAAAAGCAATTAGATCTGACTACCTACACCAACAACCATAATTGGAAACGATAATTAGAGCTAAGATCGATTATTTCTGGTTGTTTCTGACCTATTTCTAATAGAGACAGTCAGATCTAATCATTACTTTCAAAATAAAAGATGATCAATCTGACTATCTCCACCAAACGGAGTGACAAAATTTGACTATCCTTAGAACGAGATGGTTGTCGTAGGCTTCAATGGTAGTGGTGTCTATTTTTAATTTTTTAATTTTTTAATATATTTTTAATTTTTTTATATTTTTTAGCATTTAAATAATATTTTATATTTTATAAAATTTATTTTATTATTTTATAAATTTTTTATTAAAAAAGGCTAAAATATATTTTTAACTATTAAAATTTAATTATATTCAAATTTTAAAAAATTAAGAGATAATCTTTCAATGAATGTTTGGTGGGAATATGTACACCTAAATAATTATACGATTCCACATCTCTTCGGTTCTCTAACAATTCTCGACAGAAGTCCTCACTGGCCCCGTCAATCAGACTGTGAGCATGTACCGGCTGGCATTAAAGGTTTGAAGCTACATACAAGACTACCTTGACATTTCAAGCTATTTTAGAAATCTTTCCTCGACTCAGCCATAAAATTATTCTCAGAAATGTATGAACTAGACAGCCTGAACAGGCGTGCTGCTGGTCAGGCTTTGTTAAGCTTCCTCTTTCATACAATAATCCAAGCTTCCTATGACGTTAGCTGTTTTTTTACTTGTCTTTTTTATAAACTCGTTGAAGTGGAGAATCTTTCTGTCCCTCTCCAGAGACCCTACTTGTGAGTAATAATCAACACTGGGGCAATGATCTATCCAATTCAGTGAACATTACACATGATATCTAAGTAAAGGGTAAGGTACATGTCTCAATGAGAATGGCATGGCAAGATCACTGCTTTCCGTCATAATATTAATATAAATACGTCATACTTAACCTCCTTCTTTGAGATAAACTTTAATTTGAAAGGTTCTAAAATGAAGCACGAGATCAACCTGAAAGAATAAGTCATAAATCTCTTGTTAGAGCATATGTAGAATCGAAGGAATACTGAATAAGAATTCTTATTGTGCAAAGCTATATAGCAACTAGAAGATTCCGTAATGTCACAAAAAAGTTCCACACCGGGCAATGAATTATTTCCATTAAGATTCTTTCTCGATTGAAATGAATACATTTTATAGCTAAACCTCTGACTAAGGGACAGTAGGCAGTCCCTTTGTCAGAGAGTTGTCACTTCAGAGCAATATATGTCCCTTTATAAACTTAGCCATCACCACAAAAATGCTGTGTATAAGTTTCAGCCACAAAAAGATACATGGTGAATAGCCCCAGAAGGAAACATGCCAAGCAATGCCATTGAAAAGCTGTATGCTTCCATGCAATGTGGGGTATATGAGTGAATCATTTGAACTCCATAATCTGTGATAGAGAGGAAATGAATGCAGCGATTGACTTTGAACAAACAAACCTTATGCCCGGCAAATGGGCCCGCAAAAATTGGACCTTATCCGCAGCGACCCATTTTTTTTTCTGGTGGATCGGGTGTATTTGCGGATACCCAGACTTCGTAAAAAAGACCATCATACTTCATGGTTCTAATTAAGGACTTCTCCAATAACTTCTTCCCACTTTTTAAAATCACTTCATTTTCCATTTAGGGTTGGAATGGAAGAAACGTAAAACAGCTCTATCGTTTGCTGAGTGTTTATTGTTTAGAAATCCTCCTTGTGTTTTGGGTTTTTAGACCTGTTTCAAATTCAGATTTTCTATTTATTCTGGGTAGTCACGGGTATATTCGGCCCGTCCGCGAAAAAACAAATATAACTTATGTTTCATTTATGTGTGATTATACATGTCAATTGTCTGTTCTTTTGTGGTAAATCTTGAATCTGTTTGAAGAAAATGTTTCAACATGATTTGAAATTCATGGGAATTTAGCTATTCCTTTGTCCTATGAGGTCCGTAGAGTGTATATTGATGCGCATAAGGTAAAAGACTATTTAATTGGTAATATGGTCGAAGTAAGTTAAATTTTTGAAGACATAAAGGTTTCAAAGTTTAGCAGTTTCTTCTTATATGAGAATTTATAAAGGGCAACATAAAATGTTGGTTGCTTCTTGTGTTTTCTTATTTGGTCCTTCATATTTTATTTTCTGATGAGTATGGTAATGTGAGCACAAGATGTATGCGTTGTAATATATATATTATGCATATGGTAGTTCCTCCTATGGAACTAAAAATTTGAAGCATCATATAAAAGATTGTCCACTGATGTAGATCAATTACTAATTGATTTTGAAAATAAATTATAAAGAAAAGGGATTTGTGACTTACACAAGAAGATGAAAATGATAATTATCCACATTTAATTGTGGAGTCTGAAGGAATTGGTGATGTTCATAACTATTTGGATCACCATGTTAAGTCTTATACTAGGAACCCAGTAAGGCAAATTACTTAAAAAGTATATGGACTTCTTATATAATTAAGGGATTTATGTAATGGTGATTTTTTTTTTTTTTTGGTTGTTTGCGATGTTATGCACAAATCTTGAATCTTATTGTTCAAGAATGGTTAGTGTGATTTTACATAAGATTTGAGAAAATATGAAACATATTAAAGGAATTGGGGGTAAATAAATCAAGTTTGGAGAACTTGTTAAACAAATTGATGTCAAAAGCTTAAAAGGATTGTGAATGGATGTTCCCACTAGATGGAATTCCACTTTTTAATGCTTGAAGTTCTTGAAACAATTTCATAATATTACAACCCTTTTTCGAATTCTAAATTTCCTACATCAAACTTCAGTTAACACTTAGATTTCGAACTTAGATAAACCACGATTGAATTAGCCAAAATATGTCAGTTCATGGTTCAATAATTGGTTTACCGTAATGAAGCTCTTATGTTAACATCAACTCCATGACTTAGGAAGCACTACCAAACCACACACCATTTATTTTTTTTTACCTACATTTTTTAGATAATGAGTTAAATAAAAAATTTTACACTTATTGCAACTTGATCGCACCACTTTATCAATGGACCCATGTGTGTGCCATTAAATCAAATTCATTTTTAAGTAAATATATTTCATATTTTATTTTTAATAACTAAGTATGCAAAATTATTTTTAATATTATTTTACTATTTATTTAAATATTAATTCTGTCTAACCACCGACTCAATCGATTGACCTAGATCAATCCCTTTATTGAGTCGATGTCGGTTTTAGGTTTAAAATCATTGATTAGTAGCATGACAAAACAAATGAAACCAAAATTCAAAAAATGTTAGGATTCCTATAGTGTTGAGTTAGTTATCGTAATTGCCCTTGGCCCACCTTTTATGCTGCAAAGTGTGGGCTTTTGTTACAAAAAGGTTTATGACTTAACTATTGTACAAAAAAAGTTTGAGGTTGTTGAGCAGTAATTTTGTAAGCGTTTTGAATCTTAT
Organism: Anacardium occidentale; assembly: GCA_026122585.1. Classification (NCBI taxonomy): domain Eukaryota; kingdom Viridiplantae; phylum Streptophyta; class Magnoliopsida; order Sapindales; family Anacardiaceae; genus Anacardium; species Anacardium occidentale. Next base: position 330,299 of record JAJEJH010000345.1, on the reverse strand, counting down.
GAGGTTCAATATTCCACCGAAGTTTCTATTGCTATTTCAATTGTGACCAGTGGTTCTAGTAGCATTGAAGATGATATATGTGTTAATCACTATGTATTTTTTAATTCATGTGTTAATAAAGTATTGATTATTGTGTAATTTGACGTCAATGAAGGTGGATTTAGTGTTAACAGTACTTTAAAGTTTGAATTGAATTTTTCTTTTGAATAGCCAAGATTTGATCGTATCAAACATTATAATATGAATATTCTCGATTATTGAATGAACAATAATGATTGTTGTTTAATATTTTCTATGAGGACTTATGATATCTTGAGTATATCTTGACTATACCAAGAACATCATTGTTTTGGAGTCAGCTTTTAATATTGGAAGTGAAGTGCTCAATAAAAATTGAAGCTCATTTTGACCTAACAAGAAAATCTTTGTTATACATTTAGACTTGGCTATAGGAATATAAAATTAAAGGTAACATATCAACATATACTTCAAATGTTTTATTAGTTTCATTTTCTAATATACTAAGATTAAGTTAATGTAATAAGATGTTAACATTTATATTTTTGGTTAATTATAATTAATGAAATGGATAATGATCATCTTTTTATGCCATTAAGTAGTCCGAAAATTATGGAATCAAGATAATCTACAAATATTATCATTGTTTAGGGTTGGCTTAATATATAAGTCATTAAAGCTTATGTCTAGAACTTTGAAAAAAGCGGGTTTAAAGTCTCAAAAAAAAAAAAAACTTCATATTAAATCTATTTAATATATTTATATTATTAAAAGACTACCATAATGATTATTATCCAATATTACAAATATTCTTGTTAGCTCTGTTGTTATGTAATGAATTTTTCTAGAATTAATCACATTATCCACTTGATATTCTGATGTTATTTGGTATCATAATTGTTCCTAAAATGCTTAAGATATATTGAGAACTATTGATGTTTTTATCATGATATAGTTGTTAATGCTTCTGTGATAAATTCTTGTTTCTTTCCATATGATTGAAGCACAACAATATATACATTGAGCACTTAGGATCAATGACAGCCGTTAACATTCTCTTATATTCATTGCACCCAAGGGCTCGAGTTTTTTCATCTAGAAATGTATGAGAGTCATGACCTTATCAATTGTTACTAAAAAATGTAACATAATCATTAACGTTTTTTATTATTTACCTCTACAAAAGGGGTTCGGAGATTTTATCTACCACTTATGTTTTCAAAATGTTAAACAAGAATTTGAACCCAAAACTTATGGCACTCTAACTTGTCTAAAAACTTAACCATCTTACCATTTAGACTATCTTTGGTAGACGCTTAATTCTCCGGTTATGGAAGTCATAATTGATCACTAGCATTGAAAATCATTTTCAAGTCAAATATTAATGTAACGTTGATAGTAAAATTTAAAGCAAAATAATTTGCAGCATTTTTCCCTCTTATATATATATATATATATATGGGAAAATATAAAGTTTCCCAACCTAAGCCATTGCTTACTCAAAATGAAGCAAATTTCTTTTATTCATTTATAATAAGGAGAGGTGAGGGGAGAAAATTATGTTAATAATGAAGCAAGTTTCCCACCCCTCCACTTGTGATGTGCGGTAAGCTTTGTAAACTTGAGAGAGTTTTCTCATTTCAATAGACTATATTTCAATCTTTGATATTTCTTCCATCAAGTTTCTTTTTATTTTATTTATATCACCAAATTACAAATTATTATCAATACAACTTGCTATATTTAGACATCATTATTATTATCAAAAGGTCAAAGGACTGTTCCTTGGTCCAGGTTTGCTGAAATAACAAATTTATATCTATTAAATTTAAAAAAATTAAATTTTTGTCTGTTAAAAAAATCAACTATTAGTTTTAATAGTTAAAAAGTATTTATATCATTTTGTTCAAATATTATAAAGATGTATTTGTAGTCTAAATATTATTTGTTAAACTTGCTATAAGTAAATAGATAATTTTCCTGTTTTATTTTAAAAATTATCATATTTACTTATATATTTTAAAAATATATTATAACTTTGAAAGTTTGTAATATAAGATTTACACCCTAATTACCAAAAAAAAAAAAAAAAAATTATACCCTTACCCATGTTTTTTAGGAGTGTAAGTGTTATTTTGAAGTTATTGAAAAGTTTTAAAATTTTAAAATCACTTTAAAATTTTTCAAATTAAAAAAAAAAAAACCCTTTACACTTTTTTAAAACACCCCAAACTTTTTTCTTCAAATTTCAGAAACCTCAAAAAATGATAGTTTAATCCAATTATATATCATCGATACCTTTATCTATATTTATATTAATAAATTTTTTTATTATTTTTGTTATGATTAATATAAATTAGGGTAAAAGACACTTAATAAAATTTTAGAAGTAAAATGTTATATAGTTTGAAGGTAGTTTTGTCTTTTCAATAATTTTATAAAAAAATTTAATAGAATTTGTCAATAAATTTCATAAATGAGTAAGAATTTGATTTTTTTTTTTAAACATAACGAGTAAGAATTTATTATTTTATTAAATCTTAAGTGGAAAATAATTGTTTGCCTTGTCACAAGTTCAATTTATTATGTGTTTACTTCATACACGATTGTTATTATAACTATTCTTGCGAGTATTATATAGTTGCCAATATTAAATTAGGCCTTCCACCTAATAAAATAAGTTTAGTTTAACGATACTTTATGCATGTATCATACATCAATTATTATTATAAATGTATCCCATTTGCAAACTTGTTTGCAAAATTGCGAATTTTTATTATAACTGTTTTTCTTTTACCAATGCACAGTTTAGGCATATTTATTTATGTTCTTTAAATTATTATTGTCACTATTTCCTGTTTACTGTTGCGAAGAATATTTATATTCTTTAAATTATAACTATAGTTGTATCCCACTAACAACCCAAAATTTACAAAATCATGAAAAATTATAGACATAAAATTTTAGATGTCACCGAAATTAATTTAAAACTTAAAATTCTGGTTTTTAATTATAAAATCTGAGGTTCTGAGCTTGTAAGTCAGCACCAAAAGTTCTCCCACTATGAATACAATTTTGTTATGTTTAAAATTGTATCCACACAAAGATTATGTGGAGAAAGAATCAGTGAAGAGAGAAATTCCACAAGGACCGGAATAAACCAGAAAAAGGGAAACCCCCACAACCTACCACCAAAAAATTATGAAAATGTGTGTTATGGTTGGGGTTCAAAAAGGGCACTGGTCAATAATCTACCGTAAGCAAAACATCATTGATAATTGATGACTCAGATCCAGAAGATCTACTTACTATTGATGTTGCTGGTTTATTTGAAAAGACAGAAGCAGAAAAATCGACCATCTCATTGGTGATGGAGTCATCTCAACCAATAAAAATTAGCATTTGTCAACTTATGTTTTCATTTATTTGACCAACTTTTGTTGTCATTTAGTTGATAAGACAGAATGAGAAAAATTGATCATCCGATTGGTGGTGGAGTCATCTCAACCAATAAAGATTAACATTTGTCAACTTGCGTTTTCCCCTTTGTATCATCTTGTGTATTTTGGAGGCTGAAAAATCTTTGTACTTACGTTACCATGGAATCCTTTCGTAACTTTGTTGTCATTGCTTGATGTTAACATATTATTATTATAATTATTATGAATTAAAGATCATGGTTCTCATAAATGAGTCATTTGCTTCCAAAAAAGATGATGACATACGTTTACCAGATGGTGCACCTGCACCCACAATCCTGAGAGACGAAATATTTCTCAAATTTGACATTGGCTAGAGCTAAAGTCAATACTACTATAGATTCAAAAAATGCAATTGAAGGCTTCGGGAAAGCTACCATAATGTTGAAATATGGAACAAAATTCGTATTCAAGTTGCTTTATATTCCAATAAATTTATGGGAAATCTACCTAGTGTTGAAAATATTACAGTATATTTTATATAAATAAGTTCATTAAAAATGATAACTTAGTTAGATATATAGATGTTAGATATTTTTCTGACACCTATAAAATACACTCTTCAACAAGTGATGTATTCGCTTATAATAGAATAACAATATCATGACATTTCACAATGTAAACTTTGGTTGCAATATCTTAAAGTTATTCAGAGATTTTTAAACTCTATAAAACTAGTTGAGAATGCATATAATTAAGATACGTCATCCAACATATTACAAATACATGTAGTCTCTTTCATAGTAGACACTATTTCTGTACTATAAAATTTGAAGCTTCTTGATCTTTCTTAGGATCCAACAAAATAGCAACTAAATATTATTGAGCCCAATTTTCTTTCATTGGGTCTATAGGGTATGGACTTAGTTGGACAACCTCAAATATGGAAATGCCTAAGACTAGGCTTTTTACTAGTTTATAACTTATATAGAGTTTTAGCTTCTTTTGTAGTTGGTACTCTTTTAGGATATAAATCGTTGTTTTTAAGGCTTTTTCCTAAAGTGACTTTGGTAAAGAAGAATGACTCATTATATTTCTTATCATATCTTTAAGAGTCCAGTTTTGTTCCTCAACAATACCATTTTGACTAAAAGTCCGCAACATTGTGTACTGTAGAAAGATACCACATTCCTATTTATATTTCTCAAATTATCATGGACATTGTTCACTTAATCGATTATATCTATCACAATATTCACTATCACGATCAAATTTGATATCTTTAATTTTCTTATTAAGTTTATGTTTAATTTTAGATTTATATACTTTAAACACATCTAGTAGTTTTGACTTCTCAAGTATCAATTATAGGTACTCATAATGAGAAAAGTTTTCTACAAAAGTAATAAAGTATTGTTTACATTTCAATATGTCATAGGGAATGAACCACACATATTAGTATTTATTGCTTCTAAAACATTTGAACTCCTATATAATGGGGTGAGATAAGTCACCAAAAAGGTGATCATATAATTGAATAGACATTTCAAAACAATCAGAGTCTCATATCACTTATTTAGGATTTTGTTCTAGAAAACTATACAAAACATGACATATTCAATGATAGGATATTTTAGAACTCATACTTACAAAACCGATATTAATTGTCTCTATATGGTAAAGAGATGACCGAATTGAGTTTGCTAGTCAACCCTCCATGGGTGACATTTGTCATATTCACATTGATTACAAAGCTTTAAAGGTCTAACTACATGTCCCAAGTGTTAGTACAGTAAGTGAGCAAATAGAAAATTTAGAGAGAAGTCAAACAAAGCTTTGTAGAGAGAAAGAGCTTATAAACTTTTTAACATTATTATGAATGAAACAGAAAATTTTCCTTTTATACTAGGGCATACACATAATTGTGTACTTGAAATGCATCGTCGTGTGTCATAATTTTGCTTAATACACACGGGCGTGCACTAAGGCACATTATTGTATTTCCTGACCATTATGATTATGAAATGGATATTTATCCTATAACCTATTAGACAATTGTTTACCTACCACTTCAAACACATTGTTGTGTGTCAACCCTACATGGGCATACATTAGTAAGTTAGTCCAAATTGACTAGGTTAAACCTTGATCCAATAAGCACATCAACTTGACACCCACAAATGGGTGTCTACCTAAGGGACACACAATCATGCGTTAGGCCAAAATCATATTATGGCTTTCAACTTTATTCGAACAAATTCAACAAATAACCCTAACTCCTTATTCGTACATTTTCCACTAGGATAAAAAAATTTCATGTCTTTAGAGCTCGATCAATACTTATATAAATGTGACTTGTAAGATTTCTAGTAATCCAGTAATATCCAATTTTAAATAAAATCTAAACCTAAACCATGAGTGGTCTCTAGTAAAGCATCACAACCATCCATCCAATAGAATGTTAATTAACAACATTAAGTTTAAATAATCAAATAGTTAACATACAATTCAAGTCCATTCATCATAATGTATCTCTTGAGGCTAAGGCATAGATAAGTTATTTATCATAGTTTATCTTGAACATCATTAGATATTGACCTAAATCAAATGACAAAGACTAGGCAACAATCATGTTTTATTATGACCATAGATTATGGATAGTAATCAATAAGCTCACATGAGATATTGTTTTCGTGTTCAAGAGTAATAAATCTTTTATTGGTCTATCATAGTTCTTGCATAGGTCTTGACATAGTCAAACACCACCTTTATAGTAACTTTTGTTATAGTGGCATGTTATATAGTGTTAAACTATACCAATTTTTGTATAAAACAGTTTGATAACCTTAAAGCAAAAGATCACGTGACTCATTAGATTAATAAGATATTTTTATAGACATAAAAGATACCCTTTATATAATCTCCTCTTATTGGGCTAGTCCAGTGAACATATCTAGTACACAACATATATTCATGTGTTGCTCTAAGCTATAAATAATAACTTTGATATACGTAAATTATTGTCACCTTCTAATAAGATCATTTAATACTATAATAGTTCTATCATCATTACTGGTACCATAGATCTGGATAATGTTAGGCCTATAAAAGATTTCTAAAATGACCACTTTAATGAGTATATAACAAAAACACAATCGATTCATCTAATTTTTTGATTTGATTCTACCACTTTGAGGGTCTATTGTTTGTACAATCATGTGTGGACTCCATGTATGAAATTAAATAAACAATATAAATTTTTTTATTTATTAACAAATAATTATAAATGTACAATAACTCAATTGGCTAAAAGGCACCTATCCTAATAATCTCTCACTTACACTTATAATCAATCATGCATATATCTAGTCCCATATGCAATTACGTGTTTATTATATTTCTACTGTGACAATGATTTTGTCACTAGGTTAGTCAAATTGTCTTTTATATCTACTTTTATTATTTGCACATCTTCATATTGAATAATCTCTCTAGTATGGTGGAATTATCTGAGAATATATTTGGACCTTTGGTAAGATTATGGTTCCTTTGTTTGCGTTGTTGCTCTGTTGTTTTCACAATGAAGCTCAATAAGATCAATAATGTTTGGGACCACTTCAAGTTCAGAAATGAAGTTTTTTGTCCAAATAACTTCTTTCACCACTTCAGCAAGGGCTTACACAATGCAAACTTTGAATCCTAATAATGAATGTCAAGATTATTTTTTTGAATGTAAATCTTAATGAAAAGGTATACATAAAGCAGTTAGATGATTTTTTTGGTTAAATAAAATATCACATAGTGTGTAGATTGAAAAAGTCTATATATGGGTTAAAGTAGGCTTCTTGGTAATGATATCTTAAGTTTAATAAGGTTGTGACACTGTTGAAAACAAATTTGATCAATGTGTTTTTATGAAAATCAGTAAGAGCAAATTTATTTTTCTGGTATTTTATTTATATGATATCTTACTTACAAGCAATGATAGTAATCCACTCTTTGAAACTAAGTAATTTTTATCTAAGGTCTTTGATATGAAATATCCTAGGAAAACATCATATGTTTTCGGTATTGAGCTTCATTAGGACAAAGATCATGAGTTGTTTGGCTTATCTCAGAAGGTTTATATTGAACATGTTTTTAAAAGATTAAAAATAGAGAATTATAAAGCTAGGGATGTACTTATTATAAAAAGAGATAGATTTAGTAACAAGTAATATTCTTAGAGTGATGTTAAAAGAGCATCTATGCAAGGTCTTCATTGTGCTAGTGTTATTGGAAGCTTAATATAAGCACAAGTATGTATAAGGCCTGAAAAAACGTTTGTTATGAATGTTCTTGGTTGATATCTTACTAATTCAAGTTCTAATTATTGGGCAGTGGGTAAGAAAGTTATAAAATACCTACAAAGGACTAAAGATTTCATACTTATATATAGACAAATAAAGACACTCGAGGTAGTGGGATATTTTAATTTAAACTTTAGCTGATATCCTAACAACTTAAAATCTACTTCTAGGTACATCTTTCATGCTTGCAAGTGAGGGCATATCATGAAAAAGTGTTAAGCAAACATCGGTAGAATTTTGACCATGTATGCAAAGTTTATTCCATGTTATGGGGCAGCCATACAAATAATATGATTGAAGAATTACATATGTAAGCTTGGAATGGTTGATTGTATCACTAAACCACTTGTTATCTACTGTGATAATAATGCGATGGTATTCTTTTGCAAGTATAATAAAGCCAGTAGCAAATTCAAGTACATAGAGATAAAGTATCGTATAGTCAAGGATCTCATAAGGAAATAAGACATTATTATGAAATATATTAGTATTGATGCTATGTTAATTGATTTCCTAACCAAATGATTTAAACCCATTGATTTTAAAAGCCATGTTTTTAATATACCTATTCAAAGGATTAAGACCTAGTATTTTTGAAAGCCATGTTTTTAATGTAAGTGTGATTCCCTAACCAAAGGTCTTAGACCCATTGTTTTTAAAAGACATATTATGAGTGTGTTGGAGTCTTTTGAAGGGTGTGTGTGTGTGAAGTCAGTAGCTTCATTAGAAGCAAAAAAAGACTTCTTTTGTTTCTCTTCCAACATATAGGCAAAATAGAAATTATAAGAATGTTCAACAAAAACATAGTATTATTAAGGATCATATAATTATGTGTTATTTCTCACTCACTCAATAGTTTCATTGGAAATAAAAATATTTCTCTTGTTTTTTTTTTTTTTTTTAAACATATAGGCAAAAAAGAAATTATAAGGAGGTCCAACAAAAACATAACACTATTAAGGATCACATGATTATGTGTTGTTTCTTACACACTCCCAAATCATTGATTCGTTTTGATTTGACAAAGATATAAGTAATGTTTTTGCTCATTATTGGTGATCATGTTAACTAAATTGATAATCATAGTGTTATAAAGCTTTAAACTATTTTGATTAATTAATATAAAATAAGATTAATTAATATTACCTAAGCGAAAAAATGTTAAAAATTTTTTAATATAGGCTAACATCAATTAATATTTTGATTTAACAAACATTGGGTAATTGAAATAGTCCAATAATAATCAATAAGGATAAGCCAATTACATAATACAGATTATGATATTATGGTTATGATTTAGTCTAGACTTTTGAATTATTAGACATTTGATGGGATTTGTTCAAACTTTAAAATCCATTTTATTTATTAAAAATCGTCATTAAAAAGGTTTTTTAAGTAAAAGACTAAATCGTTATATTCGCATAATTTCAAGTGATTTTTAAAGGTTTTACGAATTCAAATATAATGATATAATCAGGTTTTTTTATAATTTTATTTCAATTCCATATTCAGACTAAATATTTAATTTAGTATTATATAATATATGTTTATTTTATAATATATGCTTCTTTTATGATTGATTCAATTTTGATCTTTCAATTACTTATATCTCATAATGTAAAACAACAAAAAATTTTACATGCTTTCTTTATTGTGTTCTTCCCTTGTGCATCTCTTTAATGTGTTCTTTCTATTTTATTGATATAGCGTTATCTTCAATAGGCTAAAACTAAATTGAATGATGGGGTTCCATGGAAAACACACCTATTATTGCCCCCAAATAGCTTTTGCGTTTAGTGTGAGTCAAACTTGGCGATTAGATTAGAATTTCCTTGGTGATGAGTCACAAGCAAAGACTTTTTTTAGGTTGAGTGTCCCCCATTTTCTCTGCGACAAGTCTTTGGGCACAAGTTTAATGACAATAATAATAATAATAATAAAATGAATATGAATTAAGTAAGAAAAAGTAGGAAGCAAGCTAGTCAAGATTCTAAACCACTCCACATCATTTTCCACCTTGGGGTCAAATTTGCAATCTTCCCTAACAAAGACTTCTCACCTATACCCCAATCAAGCCCACAAAAAACTTTGAAATTTCCCCATTTCCAAATCCGAAATCTAGTAGTATTTGATCAATAGATAATACATACCCATATCCTCTCAAAATCTTCTTACGATCAAATTAAGAAAATGATATTTTTATCGAAAATAACATATTAAATTCATATATTAAATGACATAACATAGTTTAATTAATTGTAACTATAACTGTAACATAAATTCTATAACAACTAATCAGATCACATTACATCATTTAATACACAAATTGAGTATATTATTTTCAATGAAAATAACATTAGTAAAAAAAGAACACTCTATATTCTATTTACAAACCTTTAACAATTTCCAAAACAAAATTATAAAATTGTGGAAAATGTAATTTACCTTGCTTTTACCGGGATTGGAAACCGTTATTCTTTCATTTCATCCATTGCAAGGACCTTTGTTATCTGGACCCCTAACACGAAACGCAAATCCAACCCTCCAGGTCACACCACGTCATCCGCCCATGCATCAGATCTCCTACCAGACGTGAACCGCTTCATGCTACCTAAACCTACCGGTTCGCCATCCACGCTGCTACGCGCTTCACTCTTCCGCCGCGGCGCGTCTACGTCATCCGGCGGTAAACGATCCCTTATATCATGACTTATGACTTTCCCACCATTTCTTGATTGTGATGACTCTCTCAAATCTCCGGGTTGAGTTTCCGTCTTCGTTCCTTTGTTTAAACCGGATCCGAAAATTGACCGAAATTTGGAGAACAACCCGGGTTTTTCGTTTTTTCCCCGTTTGTTTTTTACTGTTCCGGATTTAGAAGTAGAGCGTTGGCGGTTCTTCAATCTACGGCGATCCCTCCTGGATCTCACTCTTCCCATGCAAGAAACCTTGGGAGAAGACGGCTCGACGAGCGTAGCATCCGATTTGAGAGCCGAACCGGAGCGTTTCGGAAACCAATGGGTGTTTGCCGGCTTAGCACTCCGCTTTATTTTAGTATCAACAATGGTTTTTTGCGGCTTGGGCAGGCCGATAATGGAGGGTTTGGTCTTCAAAGTGGTGGCAAATCTTTGTGAAGTAGAACTGGGATTGGGATTAAGATAGGCTGAGTTTGAGTTACCTTTCTGGGATTCCTTTCGTTCATAGAAGGCGTTTCGATCAAACCAGTCAAACTCAGCGTCTTTAGAAAGCCAAAAAGATTCGGCAGGGAAATCGGCCAGAATCTCGGGTTGATCGGGCTGTTGGTTGTTATTATCGTCTTTGTCAGTGGCTAAGGTTTCACAGGCGATCTTATTATCACAAGACCCGCCGCCGGCACATGCTGAAACTAGCGTTTCAAGATCCACTTGTGGCATATTTGGGACAAAAACAGAGAGACCAAAGAATTATATGGGAGAAGAAGAAAAAACGTGTTCCCAGGGTCGTCGAAATTGTAATCTTGTTTTGTTTTGGTTTTGGAGGGAGAGAGCCTTTTTATTTCTTGCTTTCCAACATGTTGACTGCGTGGCGGTGTCGAGTTGGATTTCTTTTTTTGCTTACAAAAAACTTTATAAAATTAATCTTTCCGTCAAAAGAATGCCAAAGCGAATTTCGGAATGGAAAACGTTCCTGAGTCAGGCTAAGCGATCAATTTACCTTATTACCCCCATCCATGGTTTCTACTAAATGTTGCCCCTTTCTGGAACACTTGGGTGGTAACATTATTAGCATCAATAATATTGCTTAACATCCCAATACAAAGCTGAAAACACCATGTTACACTCAAATAATAGAATCACGCGAAAGACAAATAATAGAATGACTACAAAAATTCTGAAGTCGAAAAAACTGAGTATAGAACAAAATAAATTCTCTTATAATTAAGATGTCGAGATGTGTCGACACTCAAACAAAATAAAATATTTTTTAAATATAATAATATATTTATAATAATTTAAAATTTGTTTAAAAGTATTTTAATATTTAGTTTTTTTTTTTTCGTATATTTATTTATGATAGTGCTGTTAAATGTTTGTTATTAGTAATTGTTGTATAAATGGAAGGATTGAAACTGCTATAATTTCGTGGATAGAGGGTAGAAATGTAATTTAATCAATTTTTTTTTTTTTTATCAAAGGTGGGCCAGCTCTCAGATTCCATTTCAGATTGATCACATCAGCCTATAAAGTTTCTAGATGAGTTTAAGTTAATTATCATAATTTTATTTAGAGATCATAACAGCGCAATAAGAATCCTAGAAAATTTTAAGTGGCTGAATAATCATAAATATTTTTTAAATAAATTAAAGAGGCTTTGTTTTGATCTTATTATTTTAATGCGATTTATTAAATTAAATATAATTTTCAGCTAAAAAAAATCTTAATTTAATAGTCATATGGTATATTTATAAGGCTAGAGAGAAGACCTACCACACCGAATCGGGTAATTTTTTCAATGGTCAAATTGGGCTGGAGTGTCACTTTTGAAATGTCATAAATTAACCCCACTACAAAAAGTCACATAAAATTACTATTTTAATTCTACTATTTATAATTCTAAATTAACAAAAATTTAAAATAAACATTTTAAATATCTAAATTATATAAATAGTCATTTATTTCTTTTTTATTTCATCCTCGTCCTTTATTTTATCTCTCTTTTATGGAAAAGAGTGTTTTTGTCTACAGTAGAAGATAAATGATAATTTTTTAAAAAATTAAGGGTTTTTTTTTTTTGAAAAAATCTAGGGGTTATTCGAAATTTATAAAAAAAAAATTGTAAAGATTGATTTTGAGTGGGAGAATATTAGTAATGCCAACTAGGGGTGTAACCCAGTTTTTAAGCCAAATCTTGGGTGGGAATATGTAATTTACCCTCTTTGAAATTTCATAAACTAAAATGGTAACCTTGGACAAGTTATGAACTGGCAGCAAATCGGCAGCCATGTGATATGTTGAGTATTTGTTTTATTATTCACGAGTCCAACAACATTACTTGTTTCTCTACTCCATCTGATCACTCTTTTTTTTTTTATTTTATTCTATTTTCCCCTGAAATATAAATTTTAGAAATAAATATTTAACAAATTGAGAATATGCATAATATAAAATACATGATTCTTATACTTCAAAAGGGTAATTAATTTATTGAATTTGATTTTTCGAACCCAATAAAGAAACCATGTCCTTATTTTTTTTTCTCTATCAGAGAATTGTTTCAAATAAACCCTTAATATGCAACTTAAATGTACAATATAATTAATTACTTGTTCTTTCATTGAATACGTTACAGACTTTCATTGTATTTTGTATATATAAATACAATAATTGCTTTGAATACATCGAACGACATGGGTTGCTTCTTTTACGGCTGATTCGAAGCTTGATAAAAGGGACATGAATAATATTCCATTCAACTCATCAAGGGTTACTTAAAGATCTTAATGATGATTATTTATAGTTAATGGTTGTTATGGTATAAGGGAGAAGCAGGAAAAAGTAATGGGAGGGGGTGTAGTCCGTTAAAAGCTATTAGCTTTCTGAAACATAACGGTGAGTTTTTGTTTAAGGATAGAGTGGTGTCGTGTTTTTAACATGTTAAACAAACCAATAAGAGGGTTCTTGGTATGATACACATTTGGTCAAGGAAATAAAACGACTCCACTTTGCTTCTTTCTTCCTTCTTTATGCTCTTCAAAGAAGATTTATTAAAGAAATCCAACGTTCAGAGTTTGTAATTTAGTCTTTGTTTGAGTCTGAAAAGATGGTGTAGATCTCTTTCAACATACATGGTCAACTTGACCTACTGCTTTGTAGGTAAATCAAAAATTGAAATGAAATTATTTATTTATGTTATAATTAATATAGGGAAATTAATTTAAATAATCTATTTTTAAATATAAAATATAATTTTATTCATTTTTTTTTTCACGTTTATGATTCTATTCCAAATTTCACACATACTCAGTTACGTGCAATGCGCTTAATAACAAAATCATCAATTTTTGACAATGTTGTGCTTAAACATTACTTATAATACCTGTACTATGCATTGACAATACGTGCATTATGCATATCACGTGTACTTGAAAAAGTCTTTTATTTTTCTACCTTCTCTCACGTTTTCTTTTCCTTGTCTCCGTCTAACCTACCTCCCAAATTACATCATTTCTCTCAAAACTAAATTGTTGGACGGTTCTATACTATTTATTCTATTAATAATACATTGAATCTATCTATTTTCAGTTCAATAACATGCTTTTCTATAAATTAATATAGAGTATAGTGAAGTTGTGATGTCGATAGTCGCCTGTAAGAGGCTAGTGTTTTATACAACTTTATCAACCACTTTATTATAACGGTCTTTTAAAGTCAAGTCATCTCGTCTTCCTATCTTTCTTAAAAAAAGTGCTAAAATATTTATCGCAACTTACAAGTTTCCATCTACATGGTGGCTTTATTTACACGACATGGTATCATACGATAGTTTTATGCAAAAGCAATCATCATCCAATAAGGAAATGAGAATAAGCAAAGAAAACAACAGGTGTAAGAGAGGAGAAAGAGAAAATGAAAGGAAAAGGTAGAAAAGTAAAAAAAAAAATTCAAGTACACATGGTACGTGTACTATCTATGTGTGGTAGGCATATTGTCTACACATGATATGTTTATTATATATACCGTCTACGTCCGACGTTGTTAAAAAATCGACAATTCTATTATTATATGTACCACACATATCATGTGTGACTAGGTTTGTGTAAAATTTAGATTGAAATCTTAAAAACTAAAAAAAAACAAAGATAAAATTATATTTTATATTCAAAATTTGATTATTTAAATTAATTTCCCATTAATTTATCAGTTTATTATTCATTATTTTATTTGTCTCACATTAGTATGTAATGTATCATCAATTTGTATTCATTATTAAGTATGTTAAAACCCAAAAGCTAAATGGCAAATTACCTAGAGGGGGGGTGAATAGGTTATTTAAAAAATCTTTGAAATCTTAATTCCTTTCCTATTCAACCAACACAACATGCATATATATAAAAACAATTAAGCACAATTAAATGACTAAGCAAATATAAATAAAGAGAGTAAGGGAAAGAAATTGCTCAGCCGATTTTTAGAGTGGTTCGGAGCTTCTCCACGCCTCCTACGTCCACTACTCCAAGCAACCCCGCTTGAAGACTTTTCTTCCACTAACTTCAACCCCGAAGTTACAATAGTTTTTTGACAAGGGAATTTCGCCCTTAACACTAGTTTTGATACAAGGGATTGCGCCCTTAACTTAGTTTTAACAGGGATTACGCCCCAACACTAGTTTCACGGGATTGCGCCCAAGGGTTTGTGGAATACCAATAATTTTCCTCACAAGGTTGATTTACAATAAGCACTCAAAGTTTCTCTCTAAGTGTATACAAGTAAGTTTGAGAGAGAAGTTTGGAGAAGAGATTAGAGAGTGAAAAATGCAAGTTTTAGGCTTGATTCTCTCTCCCTTCAATCTTCAAATCAGCTTCAATTTATAGGGAATGGAAGATTCTAGCCGTTGCAGCTGATTTGAGAGCCGTTGGAGCATTTCTGGAAAGTTGCACGGGCGTGTCCGCTTGATGCACGGTCGTGCTCCCTTTTTCTGCACTTTTCCAACGGTCAATTTTGTGTTAGCACGGGCGTGCGTTCTGCATCACACGGGCGTGTGTTATTTTTCTCCAAATTCCAGAAGCAAGCACGGGTCGCCAGCACGATGAGCACACGGAAAGCGCACGACTTCATTTTGGCCTTGCACACGGGCGTGCGTCAATGCTACACGGCCGTGTGTGTCATTTTCCTTTAGACACACGGTCGTGCCTACTCCCAGCACACGGGCGTGTGCGCTCTTTTGCCTTGACACACGGCTGTGTGTCCTTCTGCACACGGTCGTGTGTGCCATTTCTTCACAGCACGGGCGTGTTTACCTTAATGCACGGGCGTGTGCGGCTTGTTGCATGGGCGTGTGCTTTACTTTGTTTGAGCACGGGCGTGTTCACCTGCAGATTTCAGCCAGCACAAAAACTTTGGGTCCTCTTTGTCATGTTCAACACATGCATGGACCAATTAGATATTTTAACATACATTTTGCATCAATCAAAATCCACAAGGGTTCAACAATCTCCCCCTTTTTGATTTGATGACAAAACTTATGTTAAAATGCATTTAAGCACAAAAATACCAATTGTAAAAAATATTCAATAAGCACAAAAAAGAATTTTACAAAAATTCTTATTTTAACATACCTAACATGTCTCCCCCTTTTTGTTATAAATCAAAAAGGTATGTTAAAAATTTAGTTTAGCATACAAAAAAAATTGTCTCCCCCTTTGAAAGATATTTTATGCATATGAACTTTTCTCCCCCTTTTTAAAAGACAATTTTTACTCCCCCTTCGAAAAAGCTAAATGATATCAATTGTTGATGGAAAACATAAATACTTCAACTGATATCAATTTATAAATACTCCCCCTCACAATAATACACAATTTCAATCAAGGAGCATTCAAGTTTTATTTCTCCCCCTTTTTGAAATGATATATGCACTAAATTCATCATTTTCTTCAAAAATAATTTGATCATTAAAGCACATGGGAAGAATTTTGCAGAAAATTAAGAAAAATGTGAAACTGAAGCATTTTCTGCAATTTGTGCCATGCACGGTCGTGTTGATACTTGACACGGGCGTGTATGTCTGATTTCGTGACATGCACGGTCGTGTATCATTTATGCACCGGACCGTGACTGGGCAAATGTGTCATGCACAGTCGTGCAACTCACATGCACGGTCGTGTGTGACCTATAAAACCCAGAAAATCTGTAGAAAACTGCAGTATGACACAGGGGGCATTTTCCAAAACACTTTCAAATCTTTCAGAAATGATTTTTGTTCAATTCGAAACATTGAAAGTAAACTAAAAACATATTTTAAACATGTTTAAACATAATTTAACCACAATTCACATGTTTGAAATATTTTTGCAATTCTTTGGGGAATAATGGGGAATTTAAAACATGAAATGCAAATTTTGATCAAAACACATCAAATATATCATTTTTGCATGTTTTAACCATGGGGGAATTTTACTATACGAATTCATGTCATTTGCACTCAACACAAGCAAGTTTGATTCATTCTTGACATGAATTCCAACATTGCACACGTTATATCCTAAGCATATATACATATCATTCTTGCATCAATTCAACTCAACTAATCATACAAGGCAAGTAAAAATATGCATCTCAATTCAGCACAGTTATAACATGGCAAACATAATCATCATCAACCAAGTAAAACATATAAATATAGATTTAGACACTTACTTGGAATGATGACTTTCCTACACCATATTTTCATTCTTTGTTGGTGTAGAAGCACAAGGAGACTCTTTCTCCTTTATCTTCGTCGTCCGAGTCTTCCTTGCTTAATGCGGCAATGCGGCAAGCACCTTCTTTTTCGATTTCTTCTTTTTCCTCCGAGGACATTCTTGCCGATAATGTCCTTCCTTTCCGCACTCATAGCAAGTCACCACCCTTTCTTTCTTTTTCTTCTTTCCTTTTGAAAGGAACTTGCTGAACTTCTTGGAGAGCATCTTCAAATCTTCCTCATCCATCGAGCTCTCTTCTTCGGTTGAGTTTTCTTCATCTTCACTTGTGTCCTCCTCAACCTTGAGTGCGATATTCTTCTTCTTCTCCTCCTTCTTGGGCATCCATTTCATCTCGTGAGTTAGAAGACTCCCGATCAATTCGTCCATGCCCATGTTGGTCAAGTCCTTCGATTCTTCAATTGCCGTCACCTTCATACTCCAAGCTTCCGGCAATGATCGTAGCACCTTCTTGACCAACTCAACATTCTCAAACCTCTTTCCCAATCCTCTCAATTCATTTACTAGGTTTGAGAAGCGTTTATACATCTCCGTGAGGTTTTCATCTTTCTTCATTTCGAACAATTCGTACTCACGGAAAAGCATCTCCACCTTGGACTCCCTCACTTGGCTTGTACCTTCATGAGTCATTTGGAGGATCATCCAAGCTTCATGTGCTGTTTCACAAGACGAAACACGGTTAAATTCCGTGGTATCTAAAGCACAAAACAGCATATTTAATGCCCTTGAATTTAAACTCATCAATTTTTCATCATTTTCATTAAATTCAAATTCATTCTTGGGCAAATTTGTATTTGGATCAATAGGGACAAAATCACCCTTATCAATAATTTTCCAAAGTTTATAGTCAATGGATTGAACAAAAAATTTCATACGAATTTTCCATTGACCATAGTTTATACCACAAAATAAGGGTGGCCTATTTGAACTACCCCCTTCTTCGAAAGATGGTTTTTGAAAAATATTTGCCATGTCAGTTTCGAAAACGGATCTTAAGCTCTAAAAATCGTTAGATTTTCGAAAACTAGAGCCCAAGCTCTGATACCAATTGTTAAAACCCAAAAGCTAAATGGCAAATTACCTAGAGGGGGGGTGAATAGGTTATTTAAAAATCTTTGAAATCTTAATTCCTTTCCTATTCAACCAACACAACATGCATATATATAAAAACAATTAAGCACAATTAAATGACTAAGCAAATATAAATAAAGAGAGTAAGGGAAAGAAATTGCTCAGCCGATTTTTAGAGTGGTTCGGAGCTTCTCCATGCCTCCTACGTCCACTACTCCAAGCAACCCCGCTTGAAGACTTTTCTTCCACTAACTTCAACCCCGAAGTTACAATAGTTTTTTGACAAGGGAATTTCGCCCTTAACACTAGTTTTGATACAAGGGATTGCGCCCTTAACTTAGTTTTAACAGGGATTACGCCCCAACACTAGTTTCACGGGATTGCGCCCAAGGGTTTGTGGAATACCAATAATTTTCCTCACAAGGTTGATTTACAATAAGCACTCAAAGTTTCTCTCTAAGTGTATACAAGTAAGTTTGAGAGAGAAGTTTGGAGAAGAGATTAGAGAGTGAAAAATGCAAGTTTTAGGCTTGATTCTCTCTCCCTTCAATCTTCAAATCAGCTTCAATTTATAGGGAATGGAAGATTCTAGCCGTTGCAGCTGATTTGAGAGCCGTTGGAGCATTTCTGGAAAGTTGCACGGGCGTGTCCGCTTGATGCACGGTCGTGCTCCCTTTTTCTGCACTTTTCCAACGGTCAATTTTGTGTTAGCACGGGCGTGCGTTCTGCATCACACGGGCGTGTGTTATTTTTCTCCAAATTCCAGAAGCAAGCACGGGTCGCCAGCACGATGAGCACACGGAAAGCGCACGACTTCATTTTGGCCTTGCACACGGGCGTGCGTCAATGCTACACGGCCGTGTGTGTCATTTTCCTTTAGACACACGGTCGTGCCTACTCCCAGCACACGGGCGTGTGCGCTCTTTTGCCTTGACACACGGCTGTGTGTCCTTCTGCACACGGTCGTGTGTGCCATTTCTTCACAGCACGGGCGTGTTTACCTTAATGCACGGGCGTGTGCGGCTTGTTGCATGGGCGTGTGCTTTACTTTGTTTGAGCACGGGCGTGTTCACCTGCAGATTTCAGCCAGCACAAAAACTTTGGGTCCTCTTTGTCATGTTCAACACATGCATGGACCAATTAGATATTTTAACATACATTTTGCATCAATCAAAATCCACAAGGGTTCAACAAAGTAGAAATCATTTACCTTCCTATTTCTATTCCAAATGTCAATGTAATGGTAACTATACTTGTACTTCTTTAGAATGCATCACTTCATTTGCATATCCAAATGCCCATATTGTGTTATGTGATACTTAAAATTTTAGAATTAGCAGTTTTTCAAACATAATAAACACAAATAAAAAAGAGAAAAATGTTAGAAGTTTGTTCAACTAATTCATAGTGGTTTAAAACTTTTTCTGTAAGTCTCATACGTCTATTTTTTCAAACAATTAGTTTGAAGTTCTACTAGTAATTTAGGATTATACCAAAATTTATAATAATTTTTTGGGATCATGCCCAATATAATAGTTATATAGGATTTCACCTATAACTTATTTAAAACAAAATTTATGATGAAGATATACCTCTTTAAAGACTGATACACAAGATAAGTATAAGAATTTTTCTCCATGATATATAATAAAGCTTTAAAGAAAAAATGAGTAGCTAAAAAGATAAGAAAAGAGTATGATTGAATATGTTTACGATCTCTAACTCTTCTCGCTTCAAATTGAGCTCCTTTATATAAGTTTTTTGTTGTTTAAAACAAAAGAAGCCATAACCTGAAAATTATACTTGTTGGTAGTTGAAAAAAAATTAAGTCTCTAATAATTTTGCCTAGACTTAAAATCGCATGCCCTTCATTTATGACATCGAGTAAACTTCCAATGGTTTACTTGTCTACTCTCACCAGCTTGCACATGGGCATGTGTTTTCAAAATAAGAATGTTGCTCAAAGGACTAGAAGCTAGCATGGGAGCACACACGAATACCAACATGACACCAAACACTCCTAAAATTTAGCCTATGCATAGATGTGTATCTTTGATAGACAGATGAACACTTAGCAAGGGACTTTTCAATGGTGTATCTTCAATTTAGTCTTGACACATGGGCGTGTGTTTTTTATGCACACAATCATATGTTCAAGGTTGACTTTTTTCCTATGTTGACCTTGGCTTGACCATGCATGTACAATGCTTCGTGAGAGCCTTTGATCGTGTGCTTGCTTAAGTCGAAATGCATGGTCACGCAAGATTGAAAGACACAATCGTGCATGAGAAGTTTTGACTTTGTTAGCCTTCTCTATGACTATGCATGGTTGAACAACATAAGTGAGTTTTCTCATGTATGACCGTAAATCACGCAAACACGATTGTGTGGTCATGTGTTGCAAAATTTAAAATAATTCAAATTATAGAACCTAGCATGGGCAAAGAATACGTGGCGATGACTTAATACATATGAGTGCAAAATACACTATACACGGTTATGTGTTTGGAAAAAACATAAAAAATCAAGTTTTGCCTAAATTTTAGTCATAAACCAAGTTCTTGCCTTTGTCAATTAACATTTTAAATATATTTTTGTTATCATCTAAACATCAAGGATTCAATATGTTTTGTTGAAATTTAACTGCTTTAGTTTTAGTGGGAGTTTGGTTTAGGGTAATCTTTGATTATTCTAATACTCTATCGACATTACTTTGTTTGGTTTGTAAGTAAGAAAAAATTTCGATAATCTTTTATCATCATTGATAATGTGACAAGTAATATGAGAAGAAATCAAATTATTATCTTTATCTTAGGTATTAAATATTACCAAAATAAATTTAATTTTGTTACAGTTTTATCCTTACCTATTAAATCTTTTAGACAATAATATCCTCACTTTTTCAATTAAAAAAACAATTAATATGAAAAATATTTTAGAAAAAATATATCGATAATAAAATGACAACTGAAAAATAATTTAATTAATTTATTTCATAATTTGACATCATAAAACAAAATTTTAACATATTTTACCATGAAAATATTTAAAAAAATACATATGTAAGTTTAACCCAATACAATCCTATTTATATATAATTTTTTTAAGGGTATTTAAATAAAATAATATATTAATATTCTTTTAATGCTTTCAACTATACATAAAAATTATTTATACATGTCAATTTTATTAAATATAATAATAATAATAATTTATATCTAATAATTTTTTTATATAATTTATTTTTATTTTTAATAATTAAAAAATTAACCTAAACCAGATACAGCTTTAGATTGAAATTAAAATACCAAAATCAATAATTGGTTTTCTTGTCTTATTAAAGAAAAATTTGCCCTCTACTTAAAAAGGTTGGCTAGTGGGTAGTTGGGTATGATTGAGATGAGACTTTAAAATAACAAGTTAAAAAAATAAACAATATTTTTGGTTAATTCAAATAGTAATATGAATATGATGAAGTTGTCGTTTGTCTCCTTTTTAGCTTCTAGAAAAAGATTAAGCTTTCGTTTTGGTCAATGATTGAGCTTGATTGATCTCTAGAGGTCATTTTTTATGCTTTATAGATTATAATATCACAATTTATTAAGAGTTTTAGGTTGTTTGTTTTGTCAGAAAACTAAAGTGATTTCATTCAATGATTTTTTAGGTGCGTTTGGTAGACGGGAAAGTGAGAAAAAAGTTGAAAGAAAATCACAGTGCGTCATGTTTTGAAACCAAACTTCATAATTTATTCTATTTTAAACATGACACTAAAGCTACTTTTAAAGGCCTCGTAATAGCCTTGTTTTATATACCCCCCACTCACACTTTATTCTTTGAAACCATCGATAACCTAACCCAAATTTCATTCGCGCGAGGGATGGTTCCTAATAAAGATAAAACAAAAGGTAGACTAGGTTTCTATTTCGATTTGAATAAGGCAGAAAATTATTTATTCTAGTTTAAAATATTGCAAGAACTAATAAAGTTGACAAATACATAATGTTAACATTGAAGATGTGAATAATGTATGGAACTTTGAAGTAAAGAATATTAGGGGTATAAATAGATAATTGAAAAAGGGTTATGTAAATGGGAAGGATGTCAACGTAGTTAAAACAAACTATTCATGTAACTATCCATGAAGTGAAAGATAAAAATATGTAGTTCTTCAATTCATTGAATTTTAGTAAAAAAAAAAAAGACTAATTAGTTAAAAAAACACACTAAAAAGATTAAAAACTAGGAATTAAGTCAGATTTTGATTTATAGTTGAAGAAACATACATGGCCTAGGCCTAGACTTAAAATCGCATGCCCTTCATTTATGACATCGAGTAAACTTCCAATGGTTTACTTGTCTACTCTCACCAGCTTGCACATGGGCATGTGTTTTACTTACCAAAAAAAAAAAAAACATACATGGCCTAGGGTGATTTTTTTTTTCTTTCGATCTAGAAGATGAATGAATCTGGGAATTGAGTTTGTTTTTACAAATTATAAAATTAAGGAAGCCAATCCTTGCCCTTGACCTTTTTCTGCAATGTTGTCAAGTGAATTTTGTAGGTGCTGCGACTTCAAGGAAGCTCCAGAGGTTGTAATGGTTGAAAAACAGGAAACAAGAGGTCAGTAGTGTAAGCCGACGGGGGGTTTTGCGTTGTGGGCTCTCTGGCATTCAAGTTAACATGGTGCAAAATGAAGAAGCTTGTAAAAAGAGTATAAAGAAGAGAATACCTGTTGTCAAAATCTAAGTAGGTCCAAAAATGGAGGTCCAACAACTACAGTACTGAAATTCTAAAAAATGTTTTGTACGAAAAAGATAAGTCGCCTCTCCAAAATGGAAAACCTAGAGCCTTACATTGTAACACAAACCTTTTTCTTTATATATGATTAGGGTTTTGGTGGTTGGCTGCCAAATGGCATGTTAGATCAACAGCAAGTGACACTTGAAGGCAAAAACAGCTTAAGAACAACACGAGATCCTACTTTTTCTCGAGTGAAAACTGGCTCTATCGGATCAGCCTTAATTCTAGAGATACTGGCGTTCCAATTGGTTTAAAGTTAGGAGATTTGAGTCTCGTGAGCGCCGCTGGCTCTTGCTAACTACCCCTTCTTTAATGTGTCGTCTGATTGATATTATTGTGTTTCTTGATGCTAGGCAATAGACAAAGAGATTGAGTAAAGAGAAAAGAGATCAACTGCGTGTCGTCGGGATGAGAAGAGTGCTCGTGTAGTTCTTGAGCCCAGAAGCTTGAGAAGACTCTATACAACGAAATTGGTCATTTGTGTATGCTAATATCTAATAACATTCTGCACTTGTTCCATTTTCTTCTGAAGCCACCAATGTCGCTGCCAATAGGCACTAGTTAAGGGAAGTAAGCAAGGATTCTGGCAAAACATCTTCAGTTAGTATTCACCATTCCTTATTTTAGCGGCATGAGAAACCTACCATAACGTTAACAACACATGTAGCTCTCAAATTCTCTCTTATAACTCAAAATCAACTAAAATGAGATACAATTAGAATATTAAGATTCTACGCTAGAGGTGTTGATTGTTGTAGATGATAACCCTTGCATTGTCATTGTTCCCCATGACCCATAGATGACATGGAAGGAGATTTGCTAATTATGGAGACACGTTGGAGAACTCTTGTGTTGACCCACTCATACCGTGTTAAGACCAATAACTGCTTTGACTTTGGAAGGTTTTTCTCAATTGAGCACCAAAATTCCCTCAGTAGGATCCTTACAAATTGAAAATAACTTTTTCCAGCACTAAGTCATCTGACTTAGAGATTGTGAAGGAAGTACTTCAATTTTGATATCTGCACATTCTCAAAATGTTGATGAGCAGTTAAAAATAATGTGGCAAAAAAATGAATGAACAATAAAATGTCTTTCAGAAATGACTTGAAAGGGAAAAAGTCACTTTAACTACAACCTTAGAGAAATGATTCCAAAAGCAAGTAGAAAAACAACACCAACAAATGGATCAATAACGGGCAAATATGATGAATCATATGTAGGCCAAGATGAGATGACAATTTTAGGTTTTAATGGGCTCTCTTGAGGAAACACCATTTTTAGATACTCAACCTCTATTAGACAAAAAAACCCTGATAAATCCTAATCAAGTTATGTATTGTTTTATGAATTGATAGATTATATTGACAAAACACCTATAGGATTTGGATGCTAAATTTGGCAAGTTAATATATTGTTAATTAATTTTTGTTTTACTAAATAACTTTGATTTTGTTTTGTAGAAATTATGTTCTTACTACTTTTAAATGAGAATGTTTACAGTTGATTAATATTTTAATTCAATTATATTGATATATGAAATTAGCTTGATATAAGAAAATGAATACAAGGAGAAATTGTTATTATATTGTAAATGTAACAAATATAATTAAGGGATTGACACCGGATTAGAATAAGAATAGAATCGAATAAAAATTAAAAAATATCATTGGAATGACATAAGATAACATTAGCAATAAATTAGTATCGGATTAACATTAACTCAACATAGTATTAAATTAGCATCAGATACTGTTCTCAATTTAAAACAGAATTAATATCAAACATATTTTGAATCAGCTCAGATGATTGATTCTGATTCGATATTATATTATAATTGAATTATTTTTTTAATGCTAACTTAGTTACTATTGCTTTTCTTTGTTTTAGATAATAATTTAATGTTATTCTATTATTAAGAATAATTAATATCGGATTTCGATTGATACAATAAATACCTTTTTTGTACAGTGCTATAAAATTTGGGAACTAGTTGTCGATAAAAGATTCTCAAAGTTGGCTCTACTATTTTTTTAAAAATTACGAAGATCACCAAGAACTATTCATCACAGGTGTTAGGTGAGAAGTGGCTGCTTCCTAGTGACGGCAAGCATATTTCCACTAGAAAGAGTGTCTTAAAATCGAAAGCTAAGGAGAAAAGAGTTTCCCCAATGAATTCTTTTTTAGTAGTACGGTAGGCCCACTTAACTTATGGCAACTCTTCAGCTTAAATCTCTTTCTCTTCTCAAGCTTAGGCATTAGCCCAATTAAATCCAGCCCCCATTTAGTGAAAGGCCAAGGGCTAACGAAGGGAGTCAAGTTTTGAAGCTTTCTCTTAAGGATGTTGGAAAATAACTAGCACCTTGCCACAGCTTCGGCCTATCTATTGGGCATCCTTTTAGCCAGTAGTGGCCTCGTTTGACGACTTCAATGGCTAGTGGTCACCACAAATGCCTTTGTGAAGTCTCTTATGATGCACTTCTCTTCTCTGTCACCTACATACTTCAGCAGTTAAAGGAAGAAATCTCTCTTATATAATACTCCCTCAATGAGACTGTATCTTGTCATTCACCTTTTGAGCCATCTCTCCTCTTTTTTACCTTCAGGGAGTTGTTCAGTGTTGAGAAACTGCTTCATGGCGTCCATTTACATTGACTCTTCATCAACTTTTACACCTTTTTCTTTTTCAGCTGGTTGTTTTACTGCACTGCATTTCTTCAGTGCACCATGAGTGTGTCATTATAAAAAGCGTCAACATTAGAATCAAAGTCAATTTTACCTAGCTCATCTACCTCCATTTCTTCCCTTCTAGGTATCTACTTGAATTCATTTCTACTGCACTTTCCAACCAGCTTCTGTGTCTCTACTAAATACGTGAGCGTTGACTCATCCTTAACTTGGTATGGATAGTTACTTGGCCCGCTATAAGTTGTGAGTCACTGTCCACCATAATTTCAATAGCACCAAGCCCTGGGCTAAGTCGGAGTCTTTCTAATCCTACTTTATATTTGGTGCCATTATTCGTGGTGTCGAAGTCAAATATGATCAAACCAACTAATGTTTGTAATTTAGGTCATGTCTTGGCTTGCAGGTATGTCAAATTATCCTAAGTCTACTGACCACTTGACTAAATGTCTAGACAAGTCTGACTTCATTAGGATTTTGTTGACTGGTTGGATAATGAGGATGACAATTAGAGAGTCTCGAAATAGGGGCAAAGATTTATAGCAACCATGATAAGGGTGAATGCTATCTTTTCATGTTCCAATATCAGTGAAGTATTTGCTAATATAAGACTACCCTCTAGATGCCAAAGTCTTCCCTGAATCACTAATTCTTGCTAATGATTCTGCGAAGGAACAAAAATAGAGTCTCACCACTAAGCGTAAATGCTAGTAGAGTCTTTTACCCAATTACTCTTTAAGTTGTTTGAAAGTTACTTTACGGTTTAATGTAATAGGAGGTTTAAAAACTAATTAATTATTTCTTGATTAGATTGATAGATAGAGATGGGCCGAAAAAACTAAAAAGATGCATAAATAAAAGGTTAAAAGGATGCTGATTTGGGTAGAATTTCTCGTCATAAACCAAAAAAATATTAAAAAGTTTATTCACATTTTAACTGTCCAAGTGGGTGGCTACTATTTTTTAACACCTACAAAAATACAAGACATTTGTTATAAAGGAAGACAATATTTCTGAAATTTTTTTAAAAAGCCCTAAAAAATTACAGGGTAAAATTATACCGAAAAAGTTTTTATCAAATCTAAAACATGTGTTGATAGCAAAAATTGAAAATTTTTATATTAAAAAACCATACCTCGCAAATTTCATCCCAAATCCATTATTAATTTATTCGTCAAAGCAATAAAACCATATTCATCTATACAAGATTTTATCATATCAATAATCTTGTAAAGAATGTTAAATGACCTCATAAATGATAGTCTGTGTGACTCAAAGAGTGATTATTCGAATTAAAAAAAAAAATTGAAATAAATTTTCTTTCTTTCAATGATGATAATTGATTAGATTGAAGAAATTACGAAATAAACCTCTATTTCTACAAAACATCTCATAGCCTTAGTCTACATTATTTACACCCCACCCTTTTAACTTTTTATATGGGATTCTTTGTTTAAAGAAAATTACTGATATGATTAGTGCCCTTTGTATTTTAGAGTAGAGGATAACGACAAAATGATTTTTAAGATCATAAAGGTTTATTCCGAAAAAGGTTGGCTATTTATTATAATTAATAACTTATATATGTTTATTTTTTTGTCTGTACATCTTTCCCACCCAAGTTTTGAAAAACTACTTTCTTGCCCTTTGAATTTTTAATCTACAAATTTCCACCCCGAACATAATTTTGTTAACAAAAAATAGTTCCAACATAATTTTATAGGTAAATTATCATATTGTCCATAATTATTCCATTTTATTTTTTTTTCCAACAAATATGAAAGGCATAAAATCATTTGGGGTGTTTTATAAACCTCTCGAAAATACAATACATTGGTTTTAGGGTTTTTAAGTCAGCTAAAACTGATAAGTAATTTTTTAAAAATACTTCAAAACCCTCAAAATTAGTAAGAAAAAAAAAAAAACAACTCACAAGTAGATTTAATGGAGTTTCAAATTGCGTAGGAGCATGAAATAAAAAGAATCAAAGGGTAGGAATGTGATTTCCCTAAACCTTGGGTGCAAAATAGTAATTTACTTTTTTTATATGTAAAATAAATCATAAAAAGAAAAAGAAGTTCATAGAAATTACTAAAGGGTGTTAATGATGATTCATTGTTAAACTTAATTAGGAAAAATAAAATTATACCAACTAATATAAGATCTATTGTTTTAAGGAAATTTTATTTTTTGAAATTTTAAAATATTTGAATTTTATAAGTTTCTGAATCTTTCATAGTTTTTAGAATTTTTTTCTTTATTATTTTTGCTTTTTTAAGTTTTTAAATTTAAGTCATTTATTTGTTTAAATAAATTTTAGGAATCTTAATTTTATTAAATAGTCAAGTATAATAGTTGATAAGTGTTAATTAAATGTTATTTTTAAAATTCATGATCTCTATAATAATATTTTGTAAACCAAATTCTTTGAATAATAAATCCCTAGTAATCAAGGACCGAAACAAGCCAATTTGAATTAAGTAGCTCTTAGATCGAGCTTGACTCAAGGATATAACAGAGTTCGAGTTTAAGTTTGTTGAGTGAATAGGATCTTGATTCAAAATCAAATTTGAGACAAAATCAATTGATTCGAATTCAAATCAAAAAATTACATTTTAATCTCTTAATTTTAAAAAAATTATATTTATAAGTCTTATAATTTATATATTTATTAATTATCTCTTATAATTAAAATTAAATAAAAAATTTTAAAAGTGTAAGTATAATATTTTAAATTTTTAGAAATTAAACTCAATTTGAACTCACCATTTACGAGCGACTTGACTAGTTTGCAACCTATTTGTAAACTGTAGATAATATAATAAAATAAAGGGCAAACTGTTTGTTTACACCCAAAGTTTCTTTAAATAACAAAGTATCGTTCAAAAATTTTTTAAAATCCAAATACTCACCTATTGACTAAAGTCAATAATTAAACTTAACAATCAATCGTTAAATTTAGCTGATCGAAAGAGTATTTTTATTTTTAATAAAATTAAAAAATAATAATAAAATTAAATTTATAAAATATTTACAATATAAAATAATATTAATTTTAAAATAAAAAATAAAAAATTTTAAGAAATTAGCCACTGTCGTAAAAAACCTAACCAAATAGTCAAAAATAGCTACTTAATTAAA